>APFE030795760.1:109255-138075 GCA_000404065.3 Pinus taeda
AGTTTGCTGGATAATATAAAAGGAAGGACTGGTTGTTTCTCCATGGATGTAGCCCAAACTGGGTGAACCATGTATATCTGTGTCTCTCTTATTTTACATGTTTTCTGTGTTTATATTTCTACAATATTTTATGTGTTCCATTGCTCTGTAATATATAATTTTCTAACAAGGAAGACAAAGCCTTCCTTCCCCAGATTGCACAATGCTGTCTCAGTGAAGGCAGAGTCTGGACCAAGGTTGGTCTGACTCGCTCACGGAAAACTGAAAGAAAATATGACAATGGATGCATGGCAACACTTAGTGAAAGTATAGGTGATTGACAGTGTATGCAAACATGAATTAAAGATTCAGTAAACAGATCAACATGCATGTGGGTGAGGCGAGTCGCTGAATTGGCGACCATTCATGAAAAACGGTTTCATGCATGCGACAATAGTGAGATAACAATGAAAATTGAAACAGTGCTAGGACAATCTAATATGTATCAAAACAACAACAAGTGTTCACTAAAATCAAGCAGACAATGTTCATACAAAGTGAAACGCAAAAAGTGCTAGAAATGCATCACAAGTCACAGAAAGCGGGCTTACCCCAAGATAGCTGAGCTGAATGTGACGACAACTCCTAGATGTGATGTGGGATGTTAGAGCTACAAGGTTGATGCGATGAATGAGCTCTACAACATCTACAACATCCAGTTGATGAGTTTTGATAACATTGAGGTTGTGACATGCATGCCACAAATCTAGGGAAATCGACACTTGGTGGGAGGTTTTTGAAATGATCTTTGCATGTAACCTCCAACTGCTAAACATAGATCCCTGAAACAAGGGATGCCTTTGCATGCTGACTTGGGAAAAACAACCCATGCATGCAAGTCTGTTTTGCTCGGTCTTAGAGGGAACCAATTAACTCAATTGCACATGCAAGACACTGCGCGACTGCTGGTTGAAAATGCGCATTTTTGGCTAGGAGCTAGGTTGGCTGCCTAGGAGATTTGTGCAATTTCTGGGTACAACTACTGAGTTTTGCCCAGATTTGTGCAAATTCTGGGCTGAGCAGCCCTTCAGGGGAAAATTGCGCAATTTTCATTGTGAGTGTTGATTGCCAGAATTGCACAATTTTGGAGCCCCGTAGGTTACTAGTGAGGATTACACAATTTCTAGAGGGAAGGATGGTTTCCCTCCAGAATTGCGCAATTTCTTGGGGGAGCTGCTCAACCTGCAGCTGGACCAAGTCCGGGTGATTAGCCTGTGAGGGGAATGCATCGAGCTTGTTGATCTAGATTGTCATTGATGTCAATATGGCAATATTCTAGGATACTAAATGATGATATGAAGCCAAGGAGAAGCAGAGCAGATTCATGAAGAAATAGGAGCAAGAAGCCAAGGAGGAAAGCCATTAGGGAAGCCATTGGAAGTCAAGAACATGGGCAGTCAAAGAAGAGCTATCGAAAGCAGTTTATTGGAAGCCATCATGAAGCCAAAGCATAAGAGGAAGAGGTCATTGGAAGCCACGAGAAGCAAAGAGTAACACATCGACGGAGGTGCATAAACAATGTTAACAGAGGAGTTAACAGTAATATCACATGAAATATCAGAGAAATATCAGAGGAGTTAACATATTAGAGGAGTATTGCAGAGTATCGTAGGAGTTAACACATCAGAGGAGTTAAGATATCGAAAGAGCTGAGAAACATCCGAGTAATAAACAATGGAAACTCTTTAAAGTCCACACCGCATCACGAGTCTTGAAGCCTTGTTGTTACACTAAAATCCCCGATTGTGATATGTAATATGGACCCAATAGTTCCATTACATACGCCTTAATATGATATCACATCCGCCATACTGCAAGTGTTTAAAGCCTTGTCACATGAAAACATCCGATTGAGATATTATTACGGACCCCATTGCTCCATTATAACATGCCCTATTGTAATATCGCATCCGTTGTATCAGAACTTTCATATCGCAATTCATAAATGGATGTCACATTAAAAACTATGATTGCGATATTATTGTGGACCTGACTGCACCACTATGACATAACTTAATGTAATATCACATCCGTTAAATCGCAAAGTTCAAAAGGGATGACATGTTAAATCCACTGATTGCAATATGTATGTGGACCCGCTACACCATTATAATACGTCCTAAAGAAATATCACATCCATCACATATCGCAAGTCTTAAAGAGATGTAACGATGGAAACCGCTGATTGCGATAAGGTTGTGGACCCGATGGGTTTATTAACAACTGCTTAAGATCACATCGCATCCGCTCCGTCAACAGTGATGGAATGACTGTGTTATGTGAAAACCTTCGAAAAACTACAATTGCGATTAACGTGATGATGTGGCTGGTGCGACCACTCATTCTATGTTTTTTACTATGTTGATATATGAATATTGATGATGTTGATATTGGAGGATAGAGCACACTTGTAAAACCTCTAATTTTCATGAAAGTTGCGATTGCGGAATTAAAGGAGTGACGTGGCACGTGGGATCTCCAATATGGGTATAACTTCTCTTTTGATGCGATTTCTATGAATAATTAAGTCTGTGGATGAAAGAGCCTCTCTGATATAATTTTAATATGCGACATCATAAGTCGGCCTCTCTTCCAAATAAATGTGTCTTTTGAGTATTGGTGAACTCGAAGAGACAGAGGAAGATGAATATCGAGAAGTCGAAGGTCAAGAAGCCAAAAGGTCGAGTGAGCAAAGAGAAAGCCAAAGATCAAGTGAGCGAAAAAGGAAGCCAAAGGTCAGGGGTATCAGGCATCTATAACAGAGAACAAGGAAAGTTCACAACTGGTGAACTGGTAGAAATAGAGAAAGCCATAGGTCCAGCAGGATAGAAGGAAGTCGAAGGTCCAACAGGACAGAAGGAAGCCGAAGGTCCAGTAGGATAAAACGATGCCGAAGGTCCAACAGGGAAGAAGGAAGCCGAAGGACGAGAAACTCTGTTGATCGGGTTAACCTTTGAAAGGATCAGACTAGTGATGAATTAATCAAGTACATAATGCAACCTAAAGAACAATTCCGTGAAGGGAAAAAATAAAGTTTCATTTGACATCATTTGAAGGGAACATTAGACAGCACCAGCATTAAAGCGTATGTGAATTTGTTTCAGGGAAGTAAGATATCGCGGTAGTAAGAACAGTGAGAATTAGTCGTGCCTGCAACAGTTACCACAACAATAAAGAATAGAGGGTTGAAAACAGAGAATTGCCTTTGTGCAGATATTGAGGGCTTAACGCAACTTATCAAAGATATCTTGTTGAAAATCATCAAAAAATCTTGGAAACATTGTTGGAGATCATGATGGCTATTTGAAATCATTATGAGGTAACTTTGCAGACTCTTTGTGGGAAATATGAAGAGTTGTGAAGACTCCTTCATATGAAGACGGGTTGTCATTGATGTAGCAGTGAAGTTGTAGATTGACAGAACACAATGAAGAAGATGTTGGGAGTAGAGAATTACTACCAAACATATCTAGACAATATATAGCAGAGGGTTGGAGCCCTTGGAGTTGCTGCTCCTAAATCCAAGGTTGGTGCCTTGACAAGATATCGTCGGAGCCTTTGGGGTTGGTGCCTAAGAATTGGAAGGATTGGTGTCCTTGGAGTTGGTGCTCCTAAATCCAAGGTTGGTGCCCTGGAGGTTGGGGCCTCACAAAAGGTCCAAGTTGGTGCTTGGCAACATGTTGGAGCCTTATATATATTGTATCTAATTTATGTAAAGATTATATGAATAAAAGCATTTATTGCTATTGTTCATTTTGTGTTCTAAATATAAATGATTTAATTGGTAAAAATAAAAAATTGAAAAGAAACACTGACTCACCCCCCCTCTTAGTATTTCCAACAGAGCTGTGATCGATAGGATGCCTTTATGCAAGCAAAACACTGAAGCTTGTGAACTTGACGAAGCAAGGAAAGTTGCTGTGAAAAGTTGGAAGGGAAGCTCCAAAACGAAGGTAAGGCAAAATTTTGTAGGTTGGTTGTCGCCGCTACACCACTTGGCGACACACTGGTAGAAATCCATCTTTTTGAATGGACCTTGTTAATGAAAATCAAGTCTAACACCTCTGGAAGTATTTTCAGTTCTCAGCTCCTCTTGGTTTCCATACTAGATTGATTGTAAGATGTAGCATCTGCCAAGCTCTTGGTCTATTGACACACATTCCAAGCCAAGGCAACACATTTGTTTCAATTGGGGTTGATGGGTATATTGGTGCATAAGCAGTATAGTTTTCAGAGTCTTAGTTTCATCTCTGGTGTTGCTCCGCTGCTAGCATGCCTGGACAGTACCCCGATGGAGTCACATAGGAACATAAGTATGGCTCCGCTGCCAACGAGCCTAGTCAGTACCCTGGTAGAGTTACTTGCATCACCTCTCTGTGTAGGAAGCCTTTCTCTTCTTTTGCCTTACTCATTTTCCATTTTTTCATCTTTTTCAACTGTGTATAACACTTATTTATTTCAGAATGGAAGAGGGATCTTGACTTATTGAGAGAAGAAGAGGTTGTTCTAGTAGATGAGTAGTTTATTATATCTCTGATGTGCCTATTAAGGTTTTCCGCCTCACCTTACTCTACTTGATTGAGCTGACAAGGGTTAACCCAAAAACAACCGACTAGAGTAGGTGACACTAGTTAGCGTGCAAGCGTTGTGTTTTCACCAAGGTTCACTTCGAACAATACGTATTTTCTTTCGACGTATCATGGAATAAAAGCAACAAATTATTCATATATAAGCAGGATGAAAGATAACCAAGTAGTGATAGCAGAACAAGGCCTCTTTTACTTTACCCAACATGCTTCAAGAGTCATACATGGTTTCATGCGAAACTGTTGTTGGGCAATTTAATTGCTTAAATTGCTTTCATTAAATTATCAACCAGGGATACTCGTAAGCTTGTGATGATGCCAGCAAAATATATGCAGGAGTAGGCAACTAACTCTATGTCTAACTATATGATTTTTGATTCAATATAATATGCAAGAGAAGGGGCTCCTAATTGAGGAGGTCCTGGTTGTCCTTCCCTACAGTATTATAGATTGAAAAGAAATCATTGATTACATAAAGCCAGAAACTTGAAATAAAGACAAGAGAATGAATTTTAATTGTTGTTCAGATTCAAATAAAGAGAGAGACTAACTTAGTCCCTTGATTGTCCCCTCGTATACTGATCCAAACTATACTAAGATTCATTCATAAGCATATGAAATGAAATAACTTGAAACTTAAAAGCAAAAGAATGAATTTCAATTATTATGCAAATCAAATAGAGAGAGAGCCTAACTTAGACCCTTGGTTGTTCCCTCATATGCTGCTAAGATTTTAATTTAAAACCCATTCATCAATCACAAACAAATTCTCAAACATCTAGGCAACTAAATGAAATAAGATCTAATATGAAATAAAATGTTTCTTTGATCTTTTTAAAGTGAGTTCAATTCTCTTAAGAACAAAGTGACAAGCTATTCCATATCCTACATTAAGACAATTTATATTTAAAACTATAGAATGAAAATTTATGTAAAATGAAACTTTATTCTATTCCATCATAAGTTGGATACATGCTCCAAGAGTCCTCCTTTTGGAATGGAGGAGGTGCTCCTATTTATACGAAAATTTAAGCAACTAATTCATTAATGAGGATCCACTAATCCCTCATATGGTTACAACCAATATGAGACACATATTCCTTTATCCATAATTTTCTCCATGAGATATGCTTGACCTCAATCCCAAATCTCCTTCAAACCTTCAAGAGAATTCGAATTTGAGTTTTGAAGGCCACACAAGAGTATCATGGAACCTTCCAAATCACCTACACATGTCACCAAACTCATTCCACCTTTAGTTATAAGCAAATATATGTTATTTTTCTAACTTTTAATCATAAATTCGCTTTAAATACTTGAAATTAATAACTTTGGAAAATGAAAATATAAAGCCATATGGTAATGGAAATATAGGGGTATGTAATGATAATGTGATGAAATGAGGTGACAAAACGAGGATAAAGGTGAAATGGAGTGAAAAAGTATGCTAATTTGGCGGCCCAACATACCCCCCCAACTTAAGTTATTGTATGTCCTCATGCAATCTATTACATTGATCATGATTTGATTTTTTAAATTGTCTTGCTTTTACATGAACTTTGGCAGATATTGATTTTTTGTAACTTCACATGATTTTCTTTTTTGAAAACTTTGTTCCTTTTTGCAAAGTCTTCTTTCTTGAAAAACATTTGATTGCAACATATTATTTTAGCTGGTTCTTGTGTGACAACCAAAATTTGATTAGTATTGGTTCTTGTGTAACAATACTTTCACTGTTTTTATGTTGCTTCAAAAGATTCTGAAAACGTTTAATCAACCATTGATTCTTCGATCATTATTTGCAAAACATGTAATGTTTGAATCATAATGTAATAGTAATTGTTTCGAGAAAGTATGTTGGTTAGGATGATATGTGTAGAAAGAACATATATGACATATGGAAGGTGATAATGGAGTATGAATGGGAATATGAACATGGTGAAACATTTTCCAAAAATTATAATTTTAGTATTAAAGGAATTGTATGATAAAAAGCTAGAAAAAAACATACCTTTACTTACCTAAGTGAACAAATTGTGTATATGTAGAAAATTGTAGCTCCTGCTGCTGAATCATGGAATGGATAATACAATAATGTGATCTGTGACTTGGTTTCATACATGATGGATGAAGTCGTAAATGTGGATCCTTTATTATTGTTGAATCTGCTACTGAACCATATAGTCTTCATGTCGTTCCATATCACGGCACAATTCTTTCCACGTGAATAAATGTGTCAATGTCTGAACATCGAAAGAAGTCATTGGATTACCAACCATTAATGAATGTTGTTAACCAATGTGAGACAAAATTACCATTAATGTCAATGAGTGCCAAGGTACCTAAGTACATCTTGCAAAGTGCGAAGAGATGAGCTGATGTCGAGCCATTTGCAAGATCCAACGATCAAGGGACATTGGTGTATTCCCATGATTGTTGGCAAGAGAGCCTGTCATTAAGGCATACAAGCCTCAAGGTACTACTAAGGACTCTAGCCTTGAACCTATATAATGTGTTGATGTCGATAGGCCAAGACTTGTTAGAAGGGAGGCCTTAAGGAATCCTTCAAATAATGATTTTGAAGGACCATAGATGGAAAATTTGCATTGAAGCAGGGTTTATTTGGAAGAAAAGGAAAATGGGGTGACTCAGCTTTGTAAGGGAGCTAAATGACTATATTCATGGGCTACAGGTTAGTGAAAGTGTGGCAGGAAAATGACTATGAAGGAAAATGAACAATGGATTAAGGTTTTATTTGAAAACATGAAAAGGAAAATGGAATGGAAAATTTATTGACTAAAGAAGTGGGAATGCAATGAAGTTTTTATTTACTGAAAAGGAGAAGAAATATATGGCCAATGTAAAGGGAAATGAAGAATTATGGATGCAATGGAGACACTAACATTTGAAAGGCTTACAAGTGATGGCTCTGATTTGACATCATGTGCTCATGCATTGATGTTTCATCTTTGTTGCTGCTTTGATCATTTTCTTGTGAATGTTTCATCTTTGTTGCTGCTCTGATCATTTTCTTGTGAAAGAAATGTCATATTTGAGAGGTTGATATGATGGATATGATGTCATTCTCCCCCGTGGCTTATCTAAAAGCATGTCCTCATGCTTGAAATGGGGTCTTTAAAAGACACTGTTTGCTTGTGGTCTTTTGTTTATCTTCTTCAAACCTGCAAAAACTTAGTACTTTTTATGCAATTAAATGTAAGTCTATCATAATATAAAGGTGATCAATCTCTCTAATTATGACATTTACAAAAAGAAACTAAGAATTGGTACTAATGAAACAAATTCTTGAAAGAAAAACCAAAACAATTTTTACATGTCTCAAAACTAGTGCCTCATTTTATCTGTTATGTCTTGTCAGCAATTTATTCCTTCTTGAACTGTTTCAAACTATTTTGAAAGTTTTATCATTGTGTATATCTCTTTGAGATCTTTCCAATGACGCTTGAATCGTTGAAATCCAATGTTGTATGAGAAAGTTGTGCTTATTTGAAATTTGGGTGAAACAGTAAATATTGTCATAAGGTTTCTCAATTGTAGGATTGTGCCCTTCTTGCATCTAAAAATATTATCTATCTTCTTTGGCTAAGCCATGACATAAAATTTTTGAGTTTGTGATGTCATTGGCTTCTGTACCTGCAATACTCAAAGAAACATGATCATATAAAAATACTTTATGAAACGAAAATGCATGTATACAAGATTCAATATTCCATCTATAGGATTCTCTTCAAGGCAATTTGTAAACCAATAATCTTGTAGATGAAGCACCCTTATCGTTCTTCTTCTTGATCTATTTTCAGTGTTGAAAAATGAGCTGTAAGATGGAGGGTGACTATGTAATAGTGATGTGGCAGTGGGTGACATGGCAAATGGATGATGTGACATGTTGACTCATGATGTGGCAGTGAATGTGCAATATTGGTCAATGTTGTGTTGCCATGTGGTGGCAAAATTGTTGTTTAATTAATGTTGTGTTAAAATTGAAGAATAATTAACGAATACCAATCCCTACAAGATTTGAACTCATGACCTCCATTATGTAAATTGAATGATTTACCAATCAATCACAAGTCACATTTATGAATTTAATGGAATTTTGGAAATTTTAATTATTTTAAAATGAAAATTGAAACAACAACTTGACAAGTGGTCAAGTTAAATCCAAGATTTTTAGGAAATATAATTCCAAAATATTTTTCATATTTTTTCAATTCATCATTTCCAAGATTTTTAGGAAAATGAAATTTCAAAATATTTGCCAAATTATTTTTCATATATTTTGAACTCATCCTTTTTGCCTAAAAAGTGGATTCTTTAACTAATTTTTATTCTATAAAAGCTTGGGAAATGTTTATAAATTTTATATATATATATATTTTTTGTTGTAGGTTGTAAGCATGGGGAAAATCTCATTTTTGTAGTAAGAATTTTTTTAATAATTAATATTTTTTTTTGTTATTTAATTATTAATTTTTTTATATCATTTTTTTTTAAAAATTTATTGATTGATTTTTTTCTCTGTAGCTTGGCAACACTACTGGGTGGCTGGCCATAGCTCTCTCGCTGAGCCAATGGATGGCCATGGCCTTGGATGCTCGCTGCATTTAACTGAAAAACAATTTTTTTCATGCAACCTCACAAATAAAACTCGAGAGAACTCTGAAAATCGCTCAAATGGTTATGAATTTTGCGAAAATATTTTGCTTTCGACATAATTCACCCCGTTCTGAGAAAAACCCATGTTTTATATTTTTTCAGATTCGTTTTCATTTGGTCACAAAATTCATTTTAAAAATGACGTTTTTAACCTCTGCGAATTTGCCTCTGTTCAGTTCACTGCTGGGTGAAATTCACTTTTCTTTTTTAAATCAGGACAATTCACAATTATCTTTCATTTTTTCAAAATCACTCATAACATTTGCAACAATTTGTTTCCTTGGCTTCCATGAATTTTTATTTGTTTACTTTTATTCTCATTTTCATTTTTTTGTTTTTATTTATATTATTATTATTTTAAAAAAACAAACAATGATTTTTTTATTTTTATTTTTTTTGTAATAAAAGATATACTAACATGAAATCTTTTTTCTAATCCTCCAGATCACACAAAGCGCAAGAGGAGAGCATACTTATGAATTCTTTATGTAATTGAAAACTGAAATTTGAAAAAGAAATATAAGAAGAATTTGATTTCAAACCTCTAATTTTAACTTTCTAAACTCCACTTGTTTTCCTTTGTTTGTAGATCTTCCTGCCAATGGTTAGTGAATGAGATGGCTCTTACCGCACCACCAAAATTTCCAAGAAAATGAAATCAAATTTGAAAATCAAAAACTTAAAAAAAACTCTCCAAGTTTGGTTTTATTTTCCTATTCTATCCTACTCCTTTTTGAGACAGAGATTTTTATTTTTATTTTCAAGTGTAGGAGTATTTCCAATGAAGCCAATTACGGATCAAAGTCTCTAGTATGCTCACATCCAAATTTGAAAAATATACTTGAATGTTTACAAGGATATGAGAGATCAATTGCACATTTGGATTAAATGTTAGGATTCGTTGAAGAATGGAAGAATGTTGTGGCCTAGTCACCTTTTTGAAACCAATCTTCAATGTAGTCCTCATTCTTTTGACTCTCCTCCAAATGCTTGAACATCATTCTAGATCTCCTGTCCATAAATGGATGGATTAGTTCAACACCCTTATAGTGAAAATATTGATTGAAATATATGCATCCTATTTATCATGATTTATATATGCAGCTAAAAATGAGATTCAAAGCCAACCCCTATGTATTCTTTCCCATGTTACTAAGATCTTGCTATCACCAAGTCATCCTTTCAACATGAGTTAGTTTTTCCAAAGAAAAATTTTGATACTAAATTAAATTCCTAATGCCTAATCCATTAGCACCATCCCTGACAACGACGCCGAAATGTTGGGCAATTTAATTATTAAATTGCTTTCATTAAATTATCAACTAGGGATACTCGTAAGCTTGTGATGATGCCAACAAAATATATGCAGGATTAGGCAACTCACTTTATGTCTAACTAAATGATTTTTGATTCAATATAATATGCAAGAGAAGAGGCTCCAAATTGAAGAGGTCCTGGTTGTCCTTCCCTACAGTATTATAGATTGAAAAGAAATCATTGATTACATAAAACCAGAAACTTGAAATAAAGACAAGAGAATGAATTTTGTTTGTTGTTCAGATTCAAATAGAGAGAGAGAGACTAACCTAGTCCCTTGATTTTCCCCTCGTATACTGATCCAAACTATACTAAGATTCATTCATAAGCATAAGAAATGAAATAACTTGAAACTTAAAAGCAAAAGAATGAATTTCAATTATCATGCAAATCAAATAGAGAGAGAGCCTAACTTAGACCCTTAGTTGTTCACTCATATGCTGATAAGATTTTATTTTAAAACCCATTCATCAATCACAAACAAATCCTCAAACATCTAGGCAACTAAATGAAATACGATCTAATATGAAATAAAATGTTTCTTTGATCCTTTTAGAGTGAGATCAATTCTTTTAAGAACAAAGTGACAAGCTATTCCATATGCTACATTAAGACAATTTATATCTAAAACTATAGATGGAAATTTATGTAAAATGAAGCTTTATTCTATTCCATCATAAGTTGGATACATGCTCCAAGAGTCCTTTTGGAATGGAGGATGTGCTCCTATTTATATAAAAATTTAAGCAACTAACTCATTAATGAGGATCCACTAATCTCTCATATGGTTACAACCAATATGAGACACATATTCCTTTATCCATGATTTTTCTCCATGAGATATGCATGACCTCAATCCCAAATCTCCTTCAAATCTTCAAGAGAATTCGAATTTGAGTCTTGGAGGCCACATAAGAGTATCTTGGAACCTTCCAAATCACCTACACATGTCACCAAACTCATTCCACCTTTAGGTATAAGAAAATATATGTTATTTTTCTAACTTTTAATCATAAATTCACTTTAAGTATTTGAAATTAATAACTTTGGAAAATGAAAATATAAACCCATATGGTAATGGAAATATAGGGTTATGTAATTATAATGTGATGAAATGAGGTGACAAAATGAGGATAAAGGTGAAAATGGAGTGAAAATGTATGCTAATTTGGTGGCCCAACAACTATCCTACGAAATGAAACAAGCGAACTAACAAACAACAAAGTAAATCAAGAGTAGAAGCAAAAACGAAATCAAAGCAAGTAAGCAAACAAGAAATAAAACAAAAAACAAACAAAGAAAGTAAGTAAACAAGATGCAAGTAAACAACTTAAAAGAAAACATTACTCCTACTCCTAAGCTTACAGTGCATGGGTCATCTCACGTGAAGTGATACTTCCTATGCAACCACTAACGCATTGGTTGACCCATGTTGGTGAAGGCATGGTTCACGAACATGACAGTTGTGTGAACCAACAAACAAGAAAGATGTAACAGTGGAGACAAACACACTTCAAGCTTACAAGTGACCACAGAACAAAGATGAGTGAAAGTGCATGACATGCATTCTGTGGTGCTGCCGTGATGTTCTGCTACACCGCGTGTAGATATTAAGTGTATGCATTCTCTTGACCGTGGCATGCAAGAAAACTTGAGAAAGGTAGACTACTTGTGTTGTGCACGTGTGCTTTCTATGTAAGATTCTCCAACGCGTGAGCGATAGGATCATGTAGTTTGAGTGGAGGAAGTGAAATCCGGGTGTTTGGTTGATCTCCTATGAAAAGTAGAGAGTGATGAGGAGCCTTGAGTGTTTCAACAATTTCCTGACCGGAAGTGAAACCAACCTCAGGACAACAAGGGCCTAACATAACCATCAGCTCGAGCTGAAGTGCCTCGACAGTCTGGGGGGGCTTCGACTTCATTGACAGATAGATCATCGTGGACCAATGTCTTGGATAGATTAACAATGATTGAATCAACATCGTGATCGGATGAGGAAGTGAATAGATCACGACAACCAAGATCAGAATATTCAATATATTTGTTGGCATCCTCATGATTTGATGAATCAGGGTGAGGGGTAAATGAGAAGCAAAGATGTTCACCCTATGTGTTTTCAAGAAAGATAAATGACAGATTGAACGGATTTTTCGAGGAAAATGTGTCCTCTCCGCACTGTAATGACAGACTGACATCTAAGGTAAACCTGTGAATGATTGAAAGTAGAAGCATCCGGAAATGAGTTTTCACAGGAGAAATCAATAGTGGCAGAATCACAAGGGATGTCAGGATGAAGTGGATGAGGCACGACTGGAAGGGAGTTATCCTTCATCGCGGGCTCTTCTTTAGATTCCCGCACACACTCATCATGAATGATGGCACAGGTTGGCTGCATAACACCAACTCTGTCAACAACTTGATCCTCGTTCACAACAAGTGAGGAGTTCGGAATGGGAGAACACAAGATAGTATAGTTTACAGGATCAATAGAATGCGAGGACAGAGGTCGAGGGAACAAGTCCACGTGACAACCAATAGGCTTGCAAGCCAAATCTGCGCAAATCTCAAGAGTAGTTGGGGTGGGAGGATGTGACAGTTCAACAGAGGTGTGTGCATGATCTCCCACATCACTCCGGGGTGGTGGTTGTTTGGCGAGGTGAAGGTAGACAGTCACTTGTGACAGCAACTGTGCTTGCTTGTGATTGCGCAACGCCATCACCGAAGTGTGCTGAGCATAATGGCAGAAGTGTCCTCAGACATGTAATTTTTTTAATCAGAAAAAATAATTACATAATTTGATTTTGCAAGAGTTTACACCCGAACAACCAAACACTCTTGCAATGAGCTATTTATAAGCTCCATGTCCTAACTACCTCTAATTATGGATCACTTATTAAATAACAAGTGTCCATTTACAATAAATGATATTCAAACCAACTAGCTAACAAATCTCCTTAAATAGAGCATAAGACACGACACATTTGGAGAGTCATATCTTGTTACAACAATATACTAATTCTAATTGTCTTCATTAAATAATTAAACATTCTAGAATAATAATTATTAATTTAATTTCTTAAATTAAGAATTATTTTATTTCAATTTTATAACCTATGATAATAATTTATTTTTGGATCATCTAAAATTCCCCCCTATGATCCAAAGATACATTACAAGAGATACCAAGTTCATCCCTGAACTTAGTAAATTTTATTCTGCCAAGTGGTTTCGTGAAAATGTCGGAGATCTGATCTTTGGAAGGACAATAAACTGGCTTGAGGACATATTTGGCAATGAGAGATATGATATGATGATACTTGGTGTCCACATGCTTTGTCTTTGAATGAAAAAATGGGTTCTTAGCAAGTTTGATGGCTGACTGGTTGTCAATAAATAATGATGTAGCTTCTGCCTGAGAAATGCCCAAGTCCTGCAAAATTCTGCGCAACCAAACAATTTCACATGCTGCTTCCCATGCTGAAATGTACTCTGCTTCTGTGGAAGAAGTGGCCAATGTAGCTTGTTTCTTACAACTCCAAGATACTGCTGCTGACCCCATGTTCATTAAATAACCTGATGTTGATGCTCGATCATCAATACTCCCAGCAAAGTCAGCATCGAAATATCCACGAAGTACAAAATTTTTAGTCTTTGTGTAAAGAAGACCAAAATCTTATGTTCCTTGGATATATCGAAGAACTCTTTTGGCTGCATTCCAGTGGTTGTCTCGTGGTTCTTGCATAAAACGTGAAAGAATACTGACTGCATAAGATAGATCAGGACGAGTATTTGTCAAATAAATCAAACTGCCAATCAATTGTCTGTAAGTTGTACTGTCCACCTTTTCCCCCCCTTCAAATTTTGAAATTTTCAAGTTTTGCTCCATGGGGGTGAGAACGGGCGTGCAATCCTGCATGCCAAATCGTTGAAGAACCTATGCTGCATACTTACTCTAAGAAATGAAAATATGATGTGGACGTTAGAAGACTTCAACTCAAAGATAGTAGTGAAGTAATCCCAAATCTGTCATCTTAAAACCTGCATGTAACTCCTTTTTCACCTGTGCAATATGATCATCATGGTTGCCAGTAATGATCAAATCATCTACATACATAATAAGAATTACCAGATATTTTCCCTGTTGTCGCACATACAAAGTATCATCAGATTCACTTCGTTGAAAACCAACTTTCTTAAGGTATTCATCCATCTTTGCGTACCAAGCGTGGGGAGCTTGTTTTAATCCATATAAAGCCTGGATCAATTTGCAGACTTTATGTTCTTGTCCTTCAACTTCAAAACCTGGCGGTTGGGTCATATACACTTCCTCCTGTAAATCCCCGTTGAGAAAAGCAATTTTCACATCCATTTGATGAACTTTCCATCCTTTCTGAGCGGCCAATGCAAGTGTTAAGCAGATGGTGTTCCATTTAGCTGTAGGAGAAAAAGTTTCCTCATAATTAATGCCTTCCTGCTGCGCAAAACCTTTTGCTACAAGTTGTGCTTTACAGTTTTCAAGTTCTCCCTTTTGATTATACTTAATTCTGTAAACCCATTTTCATTCTATGGGTTTAACATTTGTTGGACAATCAACAAGTTTCCAAGTGTTCTTATCAATTACTGCTTGATATTCTTCAACCATAGCCTGTTGTCATTCTTTATGTTTTACTGCTTCTTTGTATGTGGAAGGTTCAGTAAAATCATTTGCTATCAAGGCAAAATTGCCTTCACTTCTATGTGCCCTTCTAGTGCCTGTTTTATTTTGCTCATCAGGCTTTACATCTTTCAAAAGTTGAACTGCCAATTTTGGTAGTTTGTGCTCACTTATTTGCGCTTCTGTAAAGTCTCCATCATTGCAAAAAGTATTAATATAAACTGATGTCCTTTGTTCAGGTGAAGAGTATGGAGAATCACTATCAGAAGAACTACTACTGCTTGGAAATGCAGATGAATGACTAGAAGACTCAGATGATGTTGTTGATGTAGATGGACTGAATGACTCATCTTCAGAGGAAGGAAAATCAATTTCATACCAATTTGATGAAGTTGGTTGACTTTGCATTTTTCCATTTCTTTTACTGCCCTTAGTTTCTAACTTGAGAAGAGGATTTTCGATTTCTTCAGCACTCTTACTCTCGGTTTCATAAAAAATGACATCCCTGCTCACAATGAATTTTCCATTGGTCAAAAGACGATACCCCTTCTTCTCATCAGAATAGCCAATCATTGTGCATTTTAAACTTCGTGAGTCAAGATTAGTTCGTTTTTCTTTCGGAACTAAGGCATTACACATTGACCCAAAAACTGTAAGATGTTTAACTCGAGGTTTGAAACCAAACCAAGCTTCATAAGGTGTGATTCTGTCTAAAGAAGCAGTTGGAGATCTGTTTCTTAAGTAGACAACTGTATGGATTGCTTCCGCCCAATATATTGGACTTAACCTCTTGAATGTTAACATGGATCTCGCCATTCCTAACAAAGTGCGATTCATTATTTCAACTACTCCATTTTGCTGTGGAGTGTAAACATTAGTAAGATGTCGCCTTATGCCATTTTCACTGCAATAATTTTTGAATTCATTTGAAGTGAATTCTCCCCCATTATTCGTCCTGAGAGTACCTATCTTTTCTTTGACTTCATTTTCAACAAGTTGGCGAAGAAGTTTAAACTTATCAAATGCTTCTGACCTGTTCTTCAAGAAGTAAACCCAAGTCATTCTGCAGAAATCATCAATGAATAGTAAGAAATATTTTCAACCACCAAATGAAGTTTGTAGTGGTCCACAAACATCACTGTGAACTAGTTGTAGCCACCTGTTTGCACACCATGAACTTGTTGGAAAACTTTCTCGATTTTGTTTGCCATAAATGCAAGCTTCACATTTTGCATTTTCCCTTTTGAATGTGGGAAGTCCTTTAACCATTCCTTGTTTCTGCAATTGAGAAAGACTCTCAAAATTCAAATGTCCATATCTTACATGCCATAGTCTTATAGGTGAAATACTTGTAGTCACTACCCCTGCAAAATTAGAATGCCTTGGAATAACTTTCCCTTTCATCCGTAACAGTTTTCCATCTTCATAACCTGTCATGACTGTTTTCAAGTTCTGTTTCACTGAATTAATATTCACTAAACCATCTTCCATAATCACCTGATGTCCCACTTGTCAAATCGTGACCAAAGAGAGCAAATTTTTCTTGAAACTGGGTATATACCATACATTGGAAATCATTTTTTCTCCAATACCAGGGAGAAAAACTTTTACTACTCCTTTTCCATAAGGAGTATGTTTTGTATCATCAGCAAGAAAAATGGAATTAAGTTGGCAATCTTAAAAATTCCAGAAAAAATCACGTCGACAAGTCATGTGCTGAGTTGCCCCGGAATCTAAGATCCAGGCATCTTCGTAGTCACTTCTAAGATGGGATGAAATTTGTGATGTTGGTGAGGAAGTAAAAACATATTCTGAGTTATCTTCATCTTGATAATTTGCAAATTGTGTTGAATGCTGTTGAAACTTGGGAATTTTATTAAGTGATGTTCGACAATCTTCAGCATAATGGCCAACTTTGTTACATCTTTGACACAAAATTTGACTTAAGTCTCTTCCTCTTCTGGAAGATTGTCCTCTGCCTCTGCTTTGACTTCTATTTGGAGATCGTCCTCTACCTTGATTATTATATCCTTGTTCTTGAAAATTGCCTCTTCCTTGGTTGTTTCCTCTACCTTGAAAATTATTTCTTCCTCCTCTATTAAAATTGATTCCTCTGTTTTGACTTCGTCCTCGATTATGTGCTGCTTGATTCTAATTCCCTCTGCCTCTTCCTCGAGAACTATCTACTGATGACTTACTAGTGCTGGCCTCTGTGAGAAAAACATCTTCACCAACTTTCTTCTTCTTCCCAAAAGTTTTATCATGTTGACTTAACATTCACAAAGTTCATCAAACTTTAGTTTTTCTAATTTCCCAGTTACTTGTAAAGTCTCTAAAAAATGCATATAGGAAGACGGAAGCCCAACAATTACAATTGTGACCATAAAGCTATCATCAATTGCGGGAAAACCAACATTAATAATTTCTTGCTTGATATTCTTAAGTCTTGAGAGATATTCAAGAACATCACCGCCTTCAGTTAATTTTTGTTGCAACAATTTTAATTGTAGATCGACTTTCTTTGATTCAGGTTGAGTATCAAAGAGGTCTTTAAAAATTTTTAAGGCAGACCATGCATCTGTAGCATTTTCTATATGGACATACATTTCATCATTCACAGACGATTTAATAAGAGCTAAGGATTTAGCTTTCTTGATTTCCCATTTTGCCAGTGCATCTGCATTTGTGGGTTTATTCGGCTTAACATCTCCATCACATATTCCCTGCCATAATTCATTATAAATGAGTGTGCTTTCAATGAGTCGATGCCATGTTTTATAAGATTTGGTTCCTTCAAGTTTGTCGGAATCAGAAAACAAATTAATCAACTTAGACATTGGAGCGTTGAAGCGTCACACCAAGAATCAGAACAAAAGGACAAGATAGTCAACACAACACGCCACACAAAAAACATGATCTGTCGGGGCTTGGCCTTGACCCTCGAATAGTCGTCAAAACAGGAGAAAATTGACTGAGCTTTGCACTTGGATCTAGTCAATTTCTCAAATTTTTACAAGGAAACTTTCAAAATTTGACTTTTTACAATGGTGCTTTTGCACAATATGGTAAAAAAATTTACCCCCCCTCAAAGTAAAAATACTTTGAGTTACAATATGATGATCCCAATTAAAAAATAATTCCTTGAAAACAAATTTACCCAACACACCTTATTTCTCCAATTTACAAATTGCAAATAAAACTCCTTATTACTCCAAAAAAATTAAAATTACATCTCTCCTAAAAAAACTTATCTTGCCATTACAAAAAAAGCATCAAATGTCAGTGCCCCCAACGAACACATTATTCCATTGTTCATGAAATTGTTACAGGGTCATCGTCGTTTCGCCAACTATCGAAGGATGAGTTGTTTCCTGTAATGCCGAGGACCTTTTTATCTCCCTATGATTAAGCCATTGGACTTCACAGATTTTTACGCTAGACAAAAAAACATTACCGCAAAAAGCCAGTTCTCTTCTTGTCGGTTTTCTCTCAGCTTACTAAAGTTCACTTGATAGCCAGGTTTTATCCTCTGGGTTTTCTAAATTCCTCTCATCAATAGAAAATCCCAATGACAATTTTCTGATTCTTGAGAAGCCCGCTTTTACTGGAGTTTTCTTGCTTCCTGGGGTCTCCCTCTAGTTTTATGAGTTCTTTGTTGTGATAGAAAACGTGTAACTGAATCTTCAATACGTGATCGACGAGTCACCTTCTCATGTACTCGGCATTTTGGTTGGTTCTTTACCTGGTGTTGGTCCCTGGAGTTTTCTGCCGCCACTAAAGAAAAAAAGGACGATGCCAGGGAGCCTCTCTGCTGCTATGTTCTGGCAACAAAGAGGCCTTTGATGATCTGAAGCTGTAACAAATCAAATCTTTGAAAGAAATCACAACAATACTACAATCAAGACTCCCAGGCAATGGAACCAAACCAGTTTAAGGGAGATTCTGTGAGGAAAAAAAAATCAACTGCCTCCGGAGATTTAATTGCCTGTAAAGAAACTTGTCCACAATTTTGTTTGAATCCATCTATGCAGAATTCAATTGGGCCATTCTGCTAATTATCATTCAAATTTTTAATTCTTGAGTTTGCCTGTACTGAAAAAAGCTCAACTGCGTCCTAAAAATCAACTGCGTCCCATACAACTAGATGAGGATTGTCAGTGTTAATGAATTTTGACCAACAATGCTTTCATTAATACATTTTCTTCAACGCTTTCAATATTATACTAAAAAAAATAATTCCATCCAACTTTGCATTAAATTCAGGCAGGGCGTATGTTCCAGCATCAAAAAATCATAATCAATTTGCAGATTAAAATCTGAAATCACAAAACTGGGAAAATTCATACCAATTATTCACTTGATCAAATCAAAAGAGTTTTCTAAAAACCTGTAGAGCTGGAATCATCTCCTCAAATCCACTGCAGCATTACTGGAGCTCTGATACCACAATAATGGCAGAAGTGTCCTCAGACACATAATTTTATTAATCATAAAAAATAATTACATAATTGATTTTGCAAGAGTTTACACCCGAACAACGAAACACTCTTGCAATGAGCTATTTATAAGCTCCATGTCCTAACTACCTCTAATTATGGATCACTTATTAAATAAAAAGTGTCCATTTACATTAAATACTATTCAAACCAACTAGCTAACTAATCTCCTAAAATAGAGCCTAAGATACGACACATTTGGAGAGCCATATCTTGTTACAACAATATACTAATTTCTAATTGTCTCCATTAATTAATTAATCATTTTAGAATAATAATTATTAATTTAATTTCTTAAATTAATAATTATTTTATTTCAATTTTATAACCTATGATAATAAATTATTTTTGGATCATCTAAC
Organism: Pinus taeda; assembly: GCA_000404065.3. Taxonomy (NCBI): domain Eukaryota; kingdom Viridiplantae; phylum Streptophyta; class Pinopsida; order Pinales; family Pinaceae; genus Pinus; species Pinus taeda. The sequence continues at coordinate 129,387 of APFE030795760.1, forward strand.
ATATACAGATCTCCTTCAGGACATCTTGGAGAAGCTATCAGAAACAATGGGAAGATATCTAAAGCATCGAGGAGAAGTAGATGGTTGAAATCTTTGACAGAACTTCATCAGGCATTCTTATTTAAACAGTGAGTGGCTTCTATCATACTATTGGTTTCAGTCAATCGTAGTCTAGAGAAAGGAGGCGGTTCTTGGTTGTTTGTTACTAGATTTATTTGAAGTCTAGGGAGATTTCTCTTGTCTGCAAGAGGGATAAGTCCACATAAAAAATTGGCGAATCTCTTGGGGATTAATCTCACTCTCCATTATTTTCCTTGTTTGACCCTTTTAACCTTATGTACAAATCTTCCTTTAGTGTCTAGAAATCTTAAAAATTTGAATTTTCAGTTTGATTTGACTTTCTTTTTCTTTTCTCAAAAATTTCCCTATGTGTGTACTTAGGCTTTAGGCACAGTGTGCACTTCTATGGACTTGTCTTTCAGCAATAGAGTGTATGCCCACTGGCTTTCTCTAGGACCTACGTACATACCTATAATTGTTGAAAATTTCAGTTTTATCTTCATCGAGTCTGAAGTTTTTGGTTTTTCCTATTAAGCTACACTTGTTTGTACCTTCTTTGAGCATTGAAAATTTTAGGGGAAAATCTTCACCCTTGAGTGAAATTAAGGGGTTTAAAATTTCTATTGGACAATTTTTTTGTACTGTAATACATTGTTACAAATCACCCCAAATTCATTTTATAAAAAAATTAAGTATGGAGGTTAACCCACCTTATTTTAAGGGAGAGGGTAAAAAAAGTAAATTTAACCCTTGAAATTTATATCCTTCCATTTGCCCCATTTTGCAAGAATAGGTATTTATGATAGTTATTTGAACCTCCCCATTTGGTGTAAAAATAAATTCCTTTCTTTCATTCACCCATATTTCATGGTATTGGGATTAATTTGGAGAAAATGACCCTCCTTTTTTGGAATAAATGGTCACAAAATAATAATTCATCTTTATTTAAAAATTCAAGGGTCATATTTTCATCTTCCAAGTTTGTATCTATTTAGTCACAATAATATCTAATGCACGAGGTTTGTTCACAAAGTTGTATAGTTTGAATTAAGAAGTCAACACTAAGCACACAGTGGCACATGGTTTTTAGCAAAGTGATGGAATTTGAATTAAGAAGTCAATAATCAATGTACAATGGTACAGGTAAGTCTGTGTATTTTTTCTTTACTCTTGCAAGCTCTCCTGGTTCCTCTTTTTTTTTCATTTTTGGGGACCATAACAATTTTTGTTTGGAGAAGTACTAGGTTTTTCATAATAAAATTAGAGATAATCATTGTCTCTACCCATTATAGAAAATCAAAACCTCCTCTTTTCCCTTAGATAAAAGATTTTTGTTATATATAATTATTAATTTTCTGATATATACTTGTCATTTTCAAATATTATTTAGATAATTAAATTTTTGAATTTTAAATCCTAAAATAATTGATCTCTCATTATTTCTTTTCAGCTTCCACCCATCCCTAAGTCAACATCTAGGACAAATTTAACAATATCCATTGGAAAGCAGTAATCCCTCACATTCCAAAATTGATACAATCTAAATTTCATTGTTTATTTTGTTACTTAGCCTTTATCTTTAATGCACTCTATGAAAATTTTGTTTCTACAAAGAAGAAGTGATAAAGTAATTGTTGTTATTTTATACTAAGGTGCTGATAGTTTGAAAAAAATCCACCAAAAGGTCTTCTACTAGAAGACACCCTATTAAAAAACATTTTTTGTTAAAATTGTTAAAATTTTATCGATTACATTTCTACCAAGAATTTATAAAACAGTTGTTGGTATTCTTGGAATAGAAAGGTGTTTATTGTTCAAACAATTCACTTGAAACACGATTAAAATGAATAATAAAATTGAAATTATTTACTTCATATAAATTTCATTAGCAAGATGAATATGGAGGAGAGATTTTGAGAGATTTTATATGCATGCCATGGCATGAGAAACAAAGTGCACTTTTTATTTACTAGGTTCCCATATACATCCTATTCATATATATGGTAGCCATGAATTGGAGAGACATTTAACATTTTGAATATATTAAAAAAAATTGAAGACGTTAAAAAATTACATGTGGTGTGTGTGTGTGTGTGTGTGTGTGTGTCTATATATTTATATATGTGTGTGTGTGTGTGTGTAAAACTTATTTCCAGATCTATTAAGTTTCCAAAGGGATTAAATCTGTTGTGTGCATTTTTTTAGTCAATTTTTTAACTATGAATTTTGAAGACATTGAATCCATTTTATAGAGTCGAAAATATAATTTAAACAATGATAAATTACAGGTGGTGTGTGTGTGTGTGTGTGTGTGAATCCAGTTTATATAGTCGAAAATATAATTTAAACAATGATAAATTACAGGTAGTGTGTGTATGTGTGTGTGTGTTTGTGTGTTAATTATAGATATGTTAGGTTTCCAAAGGGATTATATCTGTTGTGTGCAAATTTTGTAGTCAATTTTTTGCATGTAAATAAAACATGTGGGTTATAATTAAAAATCAAAAAACAAAAACAAAAACAAATATACATGTTATACTCCTACTCTCAACCATGGATAAAATATTTCAGTTTCCATATGAACTATCATAATCTTATACCAATTTTATAGAGAAATAAAGTAACTAAAAGTAATAAAAAATAATATTATACTTTTGAGTACAAGAAGGTTGTATATTTCTTATACTTTCTAAAAAAATATTTCAATACATGGCTTAAATAACTTTCAAAAATATTTTAGTACATAACTCAAATAATGGTTTTAAATTTGCATGTCAAATAAGTTATTTCAATCTCAACTTATATATATATATTAAATATATATATATATTATATATATATATATATATATATGACAGTAGTAAATGAAAATTTATTTTATTATTATATATATATATATATATAATAGGACAGATGTAAATGAAAAAATTATTTAATGTTGAAATAATAAAATATTCAATGTTGTAAGAGGAGTAATTAAAAGTAAAAATGTTCAAGGGAGTATATAATTTATTTAATTCTTAAAATCAAATTAAAAATGAACATTTAAAAATATATTAATTAATAATAAAATATTCAATGACTCATAAATAAAAGATTTTAATTTGGGGTTATTAATATTGAAATTTTATTCAAAATATTAATAACAAAAACAAAATGTGGACAATATAGTCCTAGATAAAATATTTCAAGAAATATATTTAAATGTGTATATATTATTATGATTAAAAAAACTATATATACATTATATAAGCAATTGAAAGAAAATTTTTTTATATGTAGTTTAAACATTTTAAGTAGTCTCATTATGGCCCTTTTCTAACAATAGTTTTTAGTCAATTTTGTTTGAAATCAAACAAATATGTGTTAGAATTGCGAGTTTAAACTATGTAGTTTACACAATCCAAGTTCTCAAGTAACTTTTGAAGGCATTGAATCCATGTTTTACACTCAAAAATTACACGTAGTGTGTGTGTATAACCAACATAGATCAATATTAATTACAAATCTATTAGATTTCCAAAGGGATTAAATCTACTGTGCGTAAAACTTTTAGTCAAAATTTTCACTGTAAAAGGGATATGCAAAGATGTGTTTGAACTGGAAGTTTAAGTTGTATAGTTCACACAATCGAAGTTCTCAAGCAAATTTTAGATCTATTAATCTATTAGGTTTCTAGAAAGATTAAACATGTTATGTGCAAATGTTTTAGTCAAATTTTCGCTGTGAAAGAGGTTTTCCTTGGAGCTACAAGATTGTCTTTCTCCCCCGAAAAAATCATATATACTCCCTCTTCCAGATTGAAATCCAATCTAAACCAATACAAACATGTAACTATAGACATATTTGATCATGTGTGCATAGATTTGTTGTTAGTCCTAAGTACTGTAGTTAAGTTTCTAATTAATGTGTTGATCCTCATATCCCATGGGTGAAAGCATACATGTAAATAAAAAGAGCATCATGATCACTCTCCATAATAATTCGAGGCATTGTACATATGGTGTTTGATCTTGATCTAAAATGCTCAAGAAGCACTCCGAGAAAGAAAAATATTCATAAATAGCCTTGTTTTCAAAACTCTGGGGTATAAAGGAACTATGTCATTTGGAGCTCCCCTACATAATTATATTTTATATATAATTTTTTGTTACGTTAATTTTAATAAAAAAAAACCATTGGAAAAGGTCTCTGTTTATTTTACCTCTGCTTTTGTGCATAACAAGTAATTTCTTATTTTAATCAAAAAATATTACAAGGAAAATGAGTATGATTAAGTAGACGGGGCATAATATATACCTCCAGTTTTGTGCATAACCATAGAAAATAAAGTGTATATTCCATCCATAGTTTTTTATTCTCTTTGGTATCCTATAACTATAATATCGATTCACATAGCATGTTCATCACAAGCTACAACATTATGGATGTTTACTCGCACACTTACATCCAAAAATAAATATAGATAATGATACTTAGTAAAAATGTTATAGCATCATATAAAATTATATTTACAATAATTACATTAGCACATATGACATTGATTTCCCATTATGAAGAAATAGTAAAGCTATAGAAATATTCAACATTAAAATAGTAATATACTCCACCATAGTGCACGTATTAATAAAATGCATAAACAAACTAAGGGAAGAACTTATTTATTTGAAAGTTGAAGGCCAACACTAACTTAGGTAGAGAAATGTTCCACCCAATCATACACTCTATTATGCTTATTATTTTTATAATAGGCCACCCTAGTTGAGGTTTTGATACTGCTAAGGAAAATTAGAACATTTTTATGGAAATCATTCTATCCGAGGACCAAAAATTACCTATCCATTGCCTTACCACTAATTGGTTTTCTTGGAACAACAAAATTATTTTTGTGACACACATTTCTTTCCTTACATAGCACAAGGAGAATTCCTTCGTTATCTACTCAACAATCCCTCAAAAGTCTCCGAGCTTTCCCTCTATGTGTGCATAGAGGGTCTAGCTACTATCCATTAACTCCAACAACATTTAGTTAGTTTTTTACCCTTTTCAAAATTTAAAGGATTCCTTGCTTGGTCATTCAACCCACACTATGGTTTCCTCGGATTATATTCATGACTTCTCCATCACATAGCTTGATATCTTTCCTGGATCCCTTTCCAACCGATTTGAATATATTTATGTTCTACCTCTCTATAATTCGCTTCTTTTCCAAGAAATTAGCTTCTAACCATTTCAATCTCTTCCTTAGATGTTTTCATAATCTAGACATATTTATATATTTCTTATCAAATGAATTCAAAATTGTCTTTATCATTCTTTAATCACCCTCCTAGTAGGAATCAATACCTCTACAACTACTTTCATGGATGCTAGCATCAACAAAGAGAGAATGAATTTACCTCACCCTCTATTTCTTTCTCTCTTATTGCTTCTCTTCTATTTTAGTTTCCTTCTCTATTATGTCTAGCCCCATGCATCTCTCTTCGATTATATTTGCATGAGTTCATAAAGGTCACAAACCAATCATGTGAATGTGGAATGGCCTCTACAATTCACCTTAGAACCAAAATTAATTATGTCATTTAGGTGAGAATTATATTGGACTATGTTGCTTGTCTTAGTCCAATAATTACCAATAATGAATCATTCCTTCTTCCCTACAACTATTCACATGCATGCCTCTAAGACTATATGAATAATTTCCTATCTATAGTTAATTTCCTATATCCAATCATGAGTTTGTTCCCTCCTCATCAACCAAATGTGTAGGGGGTATAATGATGAATGAACCAATCAAAAAATCATCTTGTCCCCAACACCCCACATGACCTCATTTTCTCCTTTATTTTGGGGACATTATTTTTGTCAAATAAAATGTGAGAAAAGATAGGTTTTACCACTCCTCTCACAACTCCCATGATGAAGGTAATTGTTCCCTTGATTCCATAATTGTGGAAGTTGTACATCTCCACAACCACCACATGCATTCAACGATTGGCAGTTAAGGTTTCTATATTTTTAGTAAGGAACACGGTGATGAAGGAAACAAAGCAAAGTTTGGAAAAATGGAAAACTAAGGAATTTTTGGTATGTATAACCCCTAGTACCCTCTCACCTTTCCCATATCCTCCTATCATAACCCATTTTTTATGTGTTCATACCTCAGGTAGCTCTATTATGTTATTAAATTGAAGAAATACAATATTTACATTATTCAAACCGCCATGAAATTTTTTCCTCATGGTTTAAATAAAGAATGGTAATTAAAATATTTATGTCAAACAAAATAAAAAAATTTAATCATAATTCAATATAGCTAATCAATGGGATTTGATACTAGGACACTCTATCATATCCACCTTTGAATAACATGATCATCAATGTTCTTTTCTCATTAACAACACTTTCTTTCTCCATTCTTCAGTTGTATTTGAAATTCCATATTATTCACTATCTTAGTATACCACCAGACTTCAACATTCCAACATATACCTAGGTTAAAAATTAATTAAACATACATATTATAGCAATTATCAATCAACACTTATCTTATGCACAAGATTTCTCAATTCATGATGTAAGCATCTATTCCAATATATGTATGTAATTTTTATTTAATACTTATCTATATGGATATACATCTATCCCATATAACGACTTCCATATGAAATAATTAATTTCATTATCCTTTCTAACACACCCTCGGGATTCTAGCCACCACCCCACATGAACTTCTAAGTTTCCTCTTCCTTGATACACACACCCTCTAGGCTTAGATGTCCCCTTCTCTACTAAAAGATCTCATAGGTGATCCATCTTTTCATTAATTCCTCATGTAAGGAGAGAAATAACTTACTACTATACACCCACAAGTAATACATAACTTGTGGAAATCATAAGGTTCATTTGTCATAAAAATGGCATTCCTTCTAGGTTTTCCATCTTTAATAACGGTGATCTATCATGTATCATATATATACATTTACCATATATATATTCATAATAATACAACTTATAAATTCCAAGTATAGTTCATAAAGAATATCATATTTCATAAGTATGAGATTCATTCTCATAGTGTTTGGCTCTTGTGTGTCGTAGCACTTAATATTTCTTACAAAATTACATGCATTTTCATATTTGAGACCATTCTACCTACAACTTAAATTTTTCAATCAAGCAAATAAAAGTGAGTATCTATGCATATAGTCACTTCTTTAAATATTTACAACCATCCATGAGGTGATCTGATAATAATATTAACAAACTAAAAATTCAATCATTTTTAGTTGTTAATCATACCCAATAAAATGGAACTATGATTCAATGCACATGTGTTACTTAGCATACCTACCATTACAAGATGAAACTAAATATTTATTCCAATAAAACAATGTTTCAATACGTATGATCACATCTACTTAATGTATCCCTGTCACTTGATTTTAAAATACTAAACTTCTATATCATGTATTGCAACATCATCAGTTGGAAGGTCTAGCCAACACCTCAACACATCATCTAGTTACCTCCCATCTATACCTCAAGCATACTACAAGGAACTTCCCTTATCTACTCTATGTTACCTTAGGAACCCTCTCCTCTATAGGTTCTCCTCACTATTTGCAAGAAAGTTATAGTCTACAACACCAATATAAGTGGGGAGACAAGAGGACACTTGTGTAGTACTATATCCTTCCATATCCATCAACAATATGGTCTCACACATTAGCTCTATTGGCATTCACTGTCATGCGTTATACAAATTCATAACATGAGTATGCTACCCATTCACTCATCATCAAGTGACTCAATCATGAGATACTAATTCATGGTTGAATCAAAAGTATTATAATAATCTTTCCATACCAAAAGTTTCTCCCTTCGTCATAGGTCACCTATGTATCATTATCATACATAAATTCAGTTAGAAAAAAAAAAAATGAATATATAAACTATGCCTAAAGGAATTATTACTCCAATAATTTCAACTCACATAAACTATGCCTAAAGGAATTATTACTCCAATAATTTCAACTCACATATATTGGCATTATTGACTGTCATACTCAGATAGTTTCCTTCAACATTCCTAATGTTACTTGATTAGTTGATGTCTTGTGGGAACTCACCTGATCCCTTAACGAACCTCCAGAAGAGTATCTTATCATCTTTATCCTTTTCCCAAGGTTTTTTATCATTGGCCATTTCATCATAAATATTTTCAATGATTATTGGGATTTCTTTTTGGAATAAACCGTGTCTCAATATTTGAAATGTCCAATATTTCAAGTGGAAACTCCACCCATAATCAAGCACAAAGAAAGCAATAAAATATGAAGTGAGTTTAATAATGAAAATAGAGTATAAAGGTAACAAGAAGGAGTTAACCATTAAAGAAGTAAAAGGGTTTCAAATAATGGAATGAATGTTTAAATAATATAAAGAATATTATAGACATTAGGAGAAATTTGAGCCATAAAAATGAAGAAACTAATTAAAGGATTCATAAAATATTAAAATGTGGATTAAAATATTAAATTAACTTATTTTTAAACTCAAATAAGGAAAAATAACATTAAGTATAAATTATAAAGATATTAAGAAAAAAGTATGAAAAAAATATTAT
>APFE030795760.1:147518-201670 GCA_000404065.3 Pinus taeda
TTGAATTCAAATTGACATGTTTTGTCTTCTTTTACCATCACTTAATTCTTGATGATTTTTATATATTTAAGAGTAAACATTCCACCTCCATTTATTTTTATAAAACTTCTTTGCCACAAAAAGGGAAAAAATGATACACATTAACATGCTTTTACCCATGTTTCTAGCCCAACAGAGAGGTCAGTTGGGAGTTTTTTTTGTTTTGAGTGTTCTTGGAGCAACTACACTTGGTAGATGTGTTGCATGCAGAACATTCTAGAGTTATAGGATCGGGTTTGAGAGGAAGCCTTTCTTGTTGAGAGGGAGTGTTGAAAAATGTGCAACAAGAAATGTTAAATTTAGAAAGTGCTAAAAATAGATCTACTAAAAATAGCATATCTAAAAATAGAAGTTTAGCTGATGAGCATTTTGGCCATCTTAGGTGAGAGGTGAAACTGCTAAAAATAGAATCTTCTAGATAAAAATAGCATTTCTGGGTCCCTTCCTATTTTTAGTAGTCTCTGGTCTAACTATAGGAAGTAAAAATGAATTTGGTCTTACCAGCAGTTTAAAATATTTATTAATTAATCTCCATGAGTTAATTAGTTATGGAAAATTAAACTTGTAGTCTTTGTGAGATCATGCAATTATTTTCTCTCTTGATTTAGGAATTATCCCTTGATTAAAGGAGATAAGGTTCAGCTCTATAGTGAGAGAATCAGTTGACTTAGTTTAACTTAGTCAAGTCCAGTTAGATTAATTTAACAAGATGTTAAATTAATGAGATATAGTTTGTTGATACTTGCATGCATGTGACAATTATTATTTTCAGATAACTGAGTATTCTCTCATGAATAACTAATGCATGGCATTCAGACAAAGACCTAGTTGAGATCATATGAGGGACAGTGTACTATCAGATGCTAGGATATTTCTAGTAAGTATTCCTTGCATGAGGAAGGAATCTATTTTCTTCTATGACTATGTAGTTGCACCTGAGGTGACAGTAGGTATGATTAGGCCAACTTACAGCCTATATATTGAGGCCTAGGTAGTCCATGATTTTTATCTTCTGATTACAGAGAGAGTTGTTAGAAAAGTATATATTACAAAGCAATGGAACACATAGAATATAGCAGAAATATAAACACATAAAACTAGAGAGACAGATATATGTGGTTAACCTAGTTTGGACTACGTCCACCTTGAACAACCAGTCCTTCCTTTCTATTATCCAGCAAAATGAAGAGTCACAACCTACTGCAGATTCGTTGTAATATCCTTTGTTTTCTCTCACAATCTAACCTCTTTGTTTCTCGCTCAGAGAATACACATCTATTACACCGCCTCAAAAAATACAATGCCCTCATACAGAGAGAGGGATTTCCTTCTAGGGAAAAAAAACCTAAACTAAACATAAATTCTACCGTTAGATCATCCACCTAATGAATGGCCCAGATTGACTAGAAATTACTATATTTTACAAGGCAATTTTACATTTGTTTTTAGCATCGCAGGCACTGCCCTCGAAACCCTCGCCGGGGGACCGCTGGCCCCCAGACCCCCCAGCTGGGGGGGATCGCCCCGCCCTCCCGAACCCCCATAGGGAGGGACAAGTCCCCCCCGCACCCCCTCACGTGGATGGGTGTACAAATTTCCTAGGGTATACATTTGGCTGAAACAAAGACCTCTAAATAATCATGCTCCACACCCAACAATCTCCCACTTGGAGAATGATTGTAGCAACTCCACCACTACTTCATTTTTTGGACAATGGCTCCTCTTTGGACTTGGTTGTTTCCCATCTTCATTGTCATCCTTGAAGACCAATTGAAGCTGAGCATATTCTCAGTTTCTCCCTGGTTACAACTTTTGTTAGCATATGTACAAGATTTTGGCTAGTGTGTATCTATTCTAGCTTCAACTCTCCATCTTCCAACACTGATCATATGAAATGGTACTTGAGCTATATATGTTTAGTCCTGGGATGAAATGCTGAGTTCTTTGCAAGATGAATGGCACTTTGTCTATCACTATATAATGTGCCCATATCATGCTCCTTACCCAATTCACCCATAAACCTTTATAACCAAATCATCTCTTTACTAGCCTTTGTAGCAGCAACATGCTTTGCTTCTGTTGTTGAAAGTGCAACAACACTTTGGATTTTTGAAACGCAACTAATAGTTGTTCCACCTATAGTAAATACATATCTTGTAGTGCTCCTCCTGTTATCTTTGTCACTTGCCATATCTACATCAACATATCCCTGTAGAGAAATGTTTGAACCACCAAAGCATAATGCTTGATTTGTGGTACCTTTTAAATATCTAAGAATCCATTTCACTGTCATCCAATGTTCCTTTCCTAGATTGTTCATGTACTTACTTACAACTCCCACTGCATGTGCAATATCAGGCCTTGTGCAGACCATTGCATACATTAAGCTTCCAACTGCTTATGCATATGGAACTTTAGACATATAATCCATGTCTTCTTGGGTCTTTGGGCACATTTCCTTACTAAGTTTGAAATGGATAGCAAAAGGTGTACTAACTGGTTTTGTGTTGTGCATATTAAATCTTTTCAACACTTTTCGTATGTACTCATTCTAAGACAATGTTAATTTTTTATTTTTCCTATCTCTAGTTATTCTCATACCAAGGATTTGTTTTGCAGCTCCCAAATCCTTCATTGCAAATGAATTTACCAGTTTTCTTTTGAGCACATTTATTTCCTGCATGTTAGACCCTGCAACAAGCATGTCATCTACATACAATAACAATATAATATAGCTACCATCATTTTTCTTTTTCAGATAAACACAATGATCATAGTGACATCTAGCATAACATTGTTCCGACAGAAACTTGTCAAAGTTTAGATACCACTGCCTTAGAGCCTGTTTTAAGCCATACAAGCTCTTCTTCAACCTACACACTAGTTTATCCTTCCCTTTTACCTCATATCCTTGTGGTTGCTGCATATATATCTCCTCCTCCAAATCCCCATGGAGAAAGGTTGTCTTTACATCTAATTGCTCAAGATGAAAAACTTCAACTGCTACTAGACTTAAAATAGTTCTAATTGAAGTCATTTTAACAATAGGATAAAATATTTCATCAAAATCAATACCTTTCTTCCGTGCAAACCCCTTCACCATAAGTCTAGCTTTATACCTTTGTTTTCCTCCATCTTCTTCCTTCAGCCTGTAAACCCATTTATTCTTCAATGTAGTTTTTCCTACAGGCAACCTGACTAAATCCCATGTCTGGTTATGCATTAAGGAGTCCATCTCTTCTTCCATGGCTAGCTCCCACTTCTTCCTACTTTCAATTTGCATTGCTTCATCATAACATTCAGGTTCACTAGAATTAGTCAACAATAAATAATATAATGAAGGAGAGTATCGTTCATGGGGTATACTTATCCTGGTAGATCTTCTAACACCACTTTCAGGTGTTTGGGGTGCATATTGTTATTGTGGTGGTTGATTTTGTTGCAGTTGTTGATTATTATTATCTTCAGGCACCTTTACTTTTTCAGTGATTTCATTAAGAATTGTGTATTCCTTGTTTTCTTTTTCCTATTTCTTTTCCTGCAACTAATTCTTATACAAGACCTTTTCATTGAACATTACATCTCTGCTCCTAATGATTTTGTGATTTTTGTAATCATATAAGTGATAACCAAAGTCATTAACACCATATCCAATAAAGGTACATTTCTTTGACTTTGCCTCAAGATTTTTTCTATTTTCTTTATTAATATGGACAAAGGCCTCACAACCAAAAGGCTTTAAAAAGGAGTAGTTTACCTTTTTACCTGTCCATGCTTCCTATGGAACACCACCATCCAAGGAACTTGAAGGCCCTCTATTTATTAGATAAACAACAGTATCTACAGCATCTGCCCAAAACTGTAAAGGAAATCCTGCATGCAATCTCATGCACCTTTCACGCTCCATGATTGTTTTGTTCATCCTTTCTGACACACCATTTTCTTGTGGTGTTCTTGGAACTGTCTTCTCTCTACGAATTCCATGCTCTGAATAGTACCTATCAAACTCTTTGCTGCAATATTCACCTCCATTGTCTGATCTAAGACACTTCAATTTCTTTCCTGTCTCAATCTCAACCAAAGCTTTCCATTTCTTGAAAGTATCAAATACATCAGATTTATTCTTAATACAATAAATCCAAGTTTTCTAGTTGCATCATCAATAAAAGTAACATAATAATGGAGAGCCACCGAGAGATGATACCTGAGCAGGTCCCCATACATCTGTATGCACAAGCTCTAATTTTTTGCTCTTCTTTTTTTTCCCAACTCTAAGAAATCTGACTCTCTTCTGTTTTCCATAAATGCAATTATCACAGAAGTCTGAATCAACATTCTTCAAACCCGGCAATAAATTCCTTGAGTGAATAATTTTCATCCTCTTTTCACTCATGTGTCTAAGCCTATGATGTGATAATGTTGCATCTGCTCCTTTGGAAGTTAAAGCATTAACAGAGTTAGAAATACCATTGCAAAATACAATGCACCAACCTTTTCGCCTTTTGCTATTACCAGGGCTCCTTTTGTGACCTTCCAAGCTTTATCTATGAAAGTTGTCACACAACCTTCACTGCCTAATTGCCCTATTGAAATCAGATTTTTCTTTAGATCTGGAACATGCCTTACCTCCTTTAGTAGCCATTGGTTTCCATTTTGTTGTTCTACAAGAACCTTACCCATTCCAACAATTTTATAGGGTTTATCATCACCCAAACGAACTTGTCCAAAATCTCCTTGAACATAGCCATGAAAGTATTTCTTATCAGGTGTGGCATGGAATGAGGCCCCTAAATCTACCACCCAGGAATCAGTAATATTTTCGAAAGAAAGAATCAAAGCATCTTGTAACACCTCACCTATCACATTTGCTTCATGATTGTTTTCTTTTTGTGCATCTCCTTCTTTTCCCTTCCGAGATCTACAGTGTTTCTTTAGGTGTCCTTTCTTTCCGCATTTCCGGCACACTATCCCCGATCTGGACATGGATCTGCCTTTCCTTGATTTACTGCGATATCCTGAGCTCTTTCCTCTTTCCATTTTTCTTCCCCTAGACTCTGCACTCAAAGCATTTCCCAATGTCTCATCAGAGCTTTTCCATTGCATTTCCTTGCTAAGGATAGCACCAACAACATCATCAAACTTTAAAGTACTAGATCCAGAAACAGGGTTACTAATGGCCATTATTAAACCATTCCAACTTTCTGGTAATGAACACAAGAATAACATAGCTCTAACTTCATCATCAAAGTTTAACCCTACAGAACATAACTAACTTGTAACAGTATTAAAATCATTTAAATGGTCTGCAATAGATCCACCTTCCGACATCTTCATATTAAATAACCGTTTCATAAGAAATACCTTGTTTGAGGCCGAGGATTTTCATATAGTTTCTCCAATGCCTTAATCAAACCCTTTGTCATTGTTTCCTTCGAAATGTTAAAGGCGGTTGATGCTGTGAGGCACAACTATATTGTTTCGAGTGCCTTTCTATCAAGAAGGTTCCATTCTTCATCTATCATATCTGTTGGCATCTTTTATTTTCTACCCAATGGTAGGTATAGATATTTCTGATACAGATAATCTTCCATCTGTATCTTCCACAGTGAGAATTTTTGGCCATCAAATTTCTTGACCCTAAACTTACCATCTTCCACCATTGCTCCCACTCGAATGAGGAACCCTTCTTTCCTACGAGTTTATCAGCCAAATAGACCTTCGGCTTTGATACCAGTTGTTATAAAATTATATATTACGGAGCAATGGAACACAAAATATTGCAGAAATATAAACACAGAAAACGCATAAAACAAGAGAGACACATATATACGTGGTTCACCCAATTTGGGCTACATCCACCCTGAACAGCTAGTCCTTCATTTCTATTATCAAGCAAAAATGAAGAGACATAACCTACAGCAGATCCATTCTAATATCCTTTGTTTTCTCTCATAGTCTCACCTCCTACTTCTCACTCAGAGAATACACATATATTACACAGACTCAATACAATGCCCTCATACAAAGAGAGAGGCTACCTTCTAGGGCAAAAAAACCCTAAACTAAACATAAGTTCTATCGTTAGATCATCTACCTAATGAACGGCCTAGATTGATTAGAAATTACTATACTTTTACAAGGAAATTTTACATCTATTTTTAGCTTTGGGGGCGCTGCCGCTGGGGGACCGTTGGTCCCCAGCCCCCTAGCTGGGGGGACAGCGCGCCCCCCCCCCCCCCCCCCCACATGAGGGGTCTGTACAAACTTCTTGGGGTATACATCCCACTAAAACAAAGACCTCTAAACAATCATGCTCCACAGACAACATCGATTCTGGAATGGGAAGGGAGATTGCAAGCAGGGTGCTTTCCTCCTCAAACTGGTGTGACAACACATCTGCTATGACATTTTCATGCCCTTTCTTGTAAATTATATCATAATAATATCCCAACATTTTGGCGAGCCATTTATTTTATTGTGGCAAGGATAGGTGTTGCTCCAAAAAATATTTAAGGCTTTGATGGTCTGTGTGGATTTGGAAACGCCGCCCCAATAAGTAATGTCGTCGGGTATCTACTGCATGTAAGATGGCCATAATATCCTTCTCATCGGTGGATTGTCTTAGATTTTCCCACTTTTGTTGGCTAGTGAAGGCCAAGGGTTGACCTTCCTACATTAAGACCGCTCCAATACCAGTACCTGAAGCATCACATTCAATCACAAAAGATTTGGTGAATTGTTGAATTGAGGCTTTTGTGATCCATATCAAGTTTAAGAGAAATTCTTTTGTGTAAATCACAAGATAAATCATTTGTCGATGTGTTTCGAACCAACAAGTGTGGTTCATCATCAGGGCAAGTTGAAGAAACGGATCTAGCTAAGCATGTTAAATAGCCTGAGCAGAGACTCCAACAGCTATCTTGACTAACGGCTAATTTTGACTTTTAGGACCAGAGTCAATATTTTATGGAAATTAATTAAATTATAAAATTATTTAACTAATTTCCATAAAATCTTGACTCTGGTCCTAAAGTCAAAATTAGTCGTTAGTCAAGATAGCCATTGGAGTCTCTGCTTAGGCTATTTAACATGCTAAGCTGGATCTGTTTCTTCAACTTGTCCTGACGATGAACCACACTTGTTGGTTTGAAACGCGTTGACATATGATTTATCTTGTGATTTAAGCCGAAGAATTTCTCTTAAACAAGATTTGGTGAAGTCAGGTAGTGCTAATACGAGAGTGGAACACATGGCATGTTTGAGAGCTATAAATTCCTGTTGCGCTTCATCATTCCAGAGAAATGAATTTTTCTTGAGGAGATGAATGAGGGGTCTAGCAATGCGACCATAATTGCAGACAAATTTGCAATAGTAGCCCGTGAGACCCAAAAACCCTATCAAGCTCTTCAAGGTCTTTGGTTGAGGCCAATCCTGCATTGCTTGGATCTTTTTGGGTTCCACCCTGACACCTTCACGCCCTACAATGTGGCCTAAATACTCAACTTCTTCCATGCCAAAAGAGCACTTCGACATCTTGACAAATAATTTATGCTTCTGGAGCAGTTGCAAGAGAAAATCTACATGCTGAAGATGTGTGGCCCAGGGGCGACTGTAGATGAGGATGTCATCAAAGAAAACAAGGACAAATTTTCTGAGATATGGTTTGAGCAGGTGGTTCATGAAGCTTTGAAAAGTGGATGGGGCATTACAAAGACCAAATGGCATGACCAGGAACTCATAATGACCTTCATGAGTTAGTAAAGAATTGAGCCCCATTTAGTTCATCCAACAAATCATCGACATCCGAGATGGGAAATTTATCTTTGACCGTCAACTTGTTGAGGGCCTTGAAGTCTGGACACATACGCCATTCCCCATCTTTCTTGAGCACCATGACCACAGGCGATGAATAAGGACTAATTCTAGGATGAATGACGCCTGCTTCCAAGAGTTCCTTGATGATTTTTTCAATTTCATTCTTTTGGGAAAATGGATATCTATATGGGCACACATTTGGTGGTAGGGCCCTTAGGACCAAAGTAATGCTATGGTCATGTTCGCCTCTCGAGGGTGGAAGCTCATGAGGCTTGTCAAAGACTAGCAGATGGTTGTTTAAGATCTGTTGCATCTCAGGATGAATATGAAGAGAAGTGAGCTCGAAGGCCTGGATGGCATTAAATTGGGTTATAACTCCATGGTGGCCCTTTTTTAACAATTTTTCCATCCTACGTGAGTTGATGATAGAGGGATCACCTACCTGGAGTCTGTGGAGGGTATCCATGTGGTTGTTATGCTTAAATCTCATATATAACTCCTAGAAATCCATTGTGATTAGGCCGAGTGTGCAGAGCCATTCAGCACCCAAGACAATGTCACACCCTCCCATGTGTATGGCAAACATGTGGGTCTTTAACTGATAATCCCCCATTTGAAGTTTGACATTTTCACAGCGGCCTTCACATTTCATTGTCCCACCATCGTAAATTTGAACCTAGAAGTTAGAGACTGCTCTAACAAAACAATGCACTGCTTCTACGACTCTTTGATGGATAAAGTTATGTGTACTGCCACTATCAATCAAGACTACTACAGGGTGATGCTTAATAAAACCTCTGATTTTGAGAGCTTGGGGAGAAGAAATCCCTACCAAAGCATGAAGCGAGATAACTAGTTCTTCAGGTACATTGTCCAATTGGTTGTCCTCATCTTCCTCCTTCGGTTCCTCATGTGGTGGGGCTTCCTCTAATGAACTATGATCAATAACATCAATTTGAAAGAATTTTGGCTCCTTGCATTTATGCCCAAGGGAGTATTTCTCATCACAGTAGTAACACAATCCTTGCTTTCTTCTTTCCGCCATTTCTACTGGGGACACCTTTTGAACCTTAAGTGTTTGGGTAGGCTTTGAGCCTGGGTGGGGCGACCCTTGGCTATGAAATTTGGGTGATTAGACTGGGCCGCTAACACATGTTCTACTTCATGAGCTATCTTGAAAGCATCCAACCATGAGGTTGCATGTTGCAGTCGGACGTGGGCTTGTATGGATTCTTTAAGACCACTGATAAAACATTCCAAGTAGAATTGATCATGTAGACCTCTTGTGCAGAAGGCTAAGGCTTCAAAGGCTGTAATATATTCGTTCACTATTCCTATTTGTTGGAGCTTAGTGAGATGACCCAAAAAGTTAGATTCATGGTCAAAGTGATCGGTAAGAGCTTTTGCGAATGTCTGTCATGTCACGGGCCTCCTATAGCAACATTGATGCCACTACCACCATTGCCATCTTTCATTATCCAAGTACATGCTACCCACACTAAGCTGAGCCGCATCATCTCTTATGTGATTCAGTGTGAAATATTGTTCCATTTGTGCGAGCCATGTGGCCGGATGAGAGCCATCAAATTTATACATGTCCAGCTTGAGTGGTCACAGCTGGGACTATTAGTGTTTTCCAAAGAGGTGAAGAGAATGGCTAGACTCGCCCTCAATGTTTTCATTGAAAGCATATGCCTCCAAGTGTTCCTCCGACTTGCCCTTTTTGAGTGTGTCAACTAAGGTCTTGAGCGACAACGGTACTGTGTCCAACTTTGTTTCAAGGGTGTTGATCTTCTCATTGGCCATAGCTTGAGCTCTAGTTTGTACCATGCACCAATCCGGTGTACTTAAAATTTGGGACAGCCCGAAATTTTTTATGCTATCAAGTGAAGGGTACCACCTTGCTCAAATCGTCAACCTAATTCTTATGGGTTGTCTCTTATAAGCGTCCCAAGAGGGTCTCAAACACTTTTTTTTTTTTTTTACTCCGAAAGGAGTTTTACTCCTTGCTTAGGAATACTGCAGTAGCTAAATCTCACAAAAGTCAATTCAACCCAATGTCCTACAAGAATCGCGCCTAGGTATAGGGGCCCACACAAATAGTCTGGTCTGTCAGCTCCCGCAACTACAAAGTATAAGTAGGAATGTAGCAGTGATCGAACCCCTACTACTAGGTCTAAATGGTGGATCTGATTGTGGCGATTGCTACTGAACCCAACGGCTAGATCTGAATGGTGGATCCAATCAATCTGATTGGCAGATCTAATCAATCTGATTGGCAGATCTGATAGATATGAATGGAGAAACTACTTGTTATGGCTGCAACAAAACCCCACCTGGTAGATCTCATCTGGCAAAGATGATGCATGATCTAGAGAGAGAACCGGGAACTATGGTCTCAAGGAGTGTCAAGTGCTACAGATCGCAATATACATAAGGGTCTTACAGTGGTACTCAGCCCAATCTTTCAGGGCACTAACCAAGGAGGCTCAACCGTACCCTTAGCCGTACAACACAACTACCCTATCGTACGTGCAAGTAATCTCCCCAAGTGTTGTTCTAGGTGTACTATAGTAGCACGACGACCAATGGTTTATCTATGGTGAGGTTTCAAGAGAGCCTAGGGGGCTTCCAATATACCCAAAGGGTACTTGGAAGATAGTCTGTGTGCGATTCTGTATAATGCACTACTACTCGAAGGGGTACCCACAGGGGTTACAAGGGAGTCCAACAAGCATGACCACCTCTTGTATTTCTTGCATTCATGCCTCCCAAATCCGTAGGTTTATGTGCTCAATGACAGATCCCATGGTTTAAAGACACTGGAACACGTCTCTAGCCAAAAAACAAATTGCTAAAAATGGACATCCCACTAGCCCTGGAAAACGCTCTGATACCACTTGTCATGCTCTTGACCTGCAAGAAGATACCAAAATACCAAAATATGCAAAGAAATAGACCCAGAACACAGAATGATAAGAAATAACAGCAAGTATTTTATTATTCAAGAAAGAAAGCAATGTTCACTTGCCTCTTTGAGGGGGCAACCTCCAATAGAGCTAGGCTTAATTACAAAATAAGACACAATGCTCCTTGAGGGGAGTCTCTATCCTTTATATAGGATTCATACATGCAATACCATGGGTCAATACCATGGCTCTTATTAATACCATCTATCTAATACCATGGCCCATTTGCAACTAACTGTGGTCCCTTCTTTAAATGCAGGTCAAACTTACAATTATTAATATGGGCTTTATTGACTCTTTACTTAACTATAACTATGACTCGATCCTATTACATAAATAAGGGGTTTAGGGTTGGACCCTAACACATTTTCTCATACCTTTTAATTTTCTTCACCAATCGAAGTCTTCAAAATCTTCCTGCATCTCCTTTTCTGTTTTTCTTGTCTCTGCCTCTTTCACAAAGTCAATTGCATTTGGCTGCATATCTACAACTTTATATTCACACAAATAATTAATCCCAAAATTATGAGATTATCTTGCCTATGAAGATGCTACCAGCACCTTTCTCTCCTATCGATCTGTGTAGATCATCTCTTCATCACTATCATCATTGTCATCACTATCTCCTTCCCCAAGGAGATATCCTTTCTCTGGTTCACAAAACTATTCTTCAATTTTGCGAAGCATTAATTTCTCAACAAACAATTCTCTGACGGGCCACTTAACTCTTTTTCCCACATAAAATCCTTGTTTCCATTCTTCTCTGATTCATTTATGTACCAGCTTCTTCAAATGACTAAGTTTTTCCTTCATCTTAGCCAACTCTGTGTCCATTTCTTCTTTACTCATTCTTTTGAGTCCAACTGCTTTGGCACTCTTTTTTCTCTTTCTTTGACTTTCCTCTATACCCCTATTATGACTATCAATAGTCAATTCCACTTCTTCCTTTGGTGAACTTTCCTTGTTCACTGGTGAGCTGTAACTAGCCCTTTCTTTCATCTGTAACAAGTCTCTTTCATGCCCCACCAAACTTTTCTGAGTTTAGCCTTTTGGCATCTATTGGTTCTTTCCTCGAACGGTTCACTGACTAGCAATTTTACCCAACACTCCTCTTGTTGGAATTTTTATCTTTAGGACAACTCTACCCACAATCACAATTGTGGAGCTGCCTCAACAACTTCCACCCAACCGCAGTTGGAAGTTATTATGAGCTTCTCTTGAACACTCCTTGTTCTAAGCTCTACATCTTCAATTGCTCACTTCTTTCTTTCATTCAGTAATTTCATTTACTATTGGCTACTGTCACATTTACTCATCTAAGAGTTCTTCTTGCTTCATCTTCTTTAATATAGCTCATGTGCTATGATGTTGATACAATTCATTCTACCTTCCAGCAATTTCGTTGCTTCTATTGACCTGTACAATCTTATATCAATATGCATCAAAGTACCTTTCAAACCTGCCAATTTTCCTTCAAATATGTCTTAAAACTAATTCCCATTTCATCAGTTAAATCTTTGCCAAATGATTCATTTGTTCACTATTTCATTTAAACTTATCCATTCAAAAGACTCCATATAGTCAGCAACTATTCTTCATCTTACGATTAAGATTCAATTTAAAATTCACCTATATTTACAAATTCATGGCACACTACAAATTCCTTCTAATAATCTGTTGTAAGCAAATCTTGTTTTGCTTCTGCAAATTCCAAAATTCATTCCTTGTAGTGGTTCTTCTTTCAGATCTATTAAACCCAATCTCTATTCTTTCAACCATCAATATCATTGTCTTCAACAATACTTTAAGCAATCCTTAATCATTTAAATTATTTCAGTCATAGCAATCAACTCTTCTATTTGACTTTAAATTCAAAACCTTTTACTTCAATTTACCTTTTAAATCAAACCAAACATTCAATCAAATCACATGGAAATTTCATTTTCCTGAAAGGAAAACATCTTCTCCTCTGAAATTTCATTCCCTTGTTGTTCTTCAGACATTCAAAACAAATCTATGTAAAATCACAAAATAAATCTTCTTACCAGATATGCAATATCTTGTAGTAATTACCAGATTTCAATGATTCTGACAGAATATCAAACTGCCTCTAATTAAGAATTCTGACAAGTATCTCCAATGTTACTCTTATCATCCCAAGAATTTTCCCTTATAGTTTCTCTACTGAAATTTCTTCATTCGCTTCTTTGTCACGGCTACTTGCTAAGAATAAAATTCAGCCCTTTAACCAAACTCCACAAAGCATTGGTCTAGCTCTGATACCAAAAATGATGCCAGGTAACTGACATCCTTTAAAATCCCATTTGGACATATGAGTTATGGCCCACATATACATTGGAAGCCTTTGCATTGGTGGATTTTAACAAAAACCTAACCAATCACCAAACAGCGAAATAACATAGAACCCACCAATGAATGTCAGTCCAACTCTGGACGCCAAAGACAAAACTTCAAAATAAATCAAACAACTGATCATAATTCGTCGGTTCCACTCTTTCCACAAATATTATTGGATTAATTCTCTTTCGTAGATCTTACCTTTAAATCTGACGGTTGATGGTTCACCCGATCAAAAAACTAATCGGTGATCCTCCACTGTTTGATCAAAGCACACTTGATCCAATGGTCAGCAGCGATATCGGGCGGGGATCATGCACAACATTTAACCTCCCTTATGGAGCTGATAAGGAATATAAATCCTTGATGTATAAATGTTCAGGTTTGATTTTGACATTAAAGTTTGATCACTTTATGACCCAATATCCGTTGGATATAAGAGGCCATCAAATCTTTGGTTTGTGGGACTTCAACTAGCACATGGTTTAAAAACAAGCTTAACTCCCACATTTGACTGTGACCTATATGATATCGACGGCTAGGAGTGGGTGTGGAGCTTCAGCCATGATAAAAAAATTTGTACTCTCCTACCCCCATAGTTGTTGATTACTGTCAGATCTGCCACCCAATGGACGGTCCTGATTTATTTTTGGGTTTCTTCACAAATTTAACAGGTTCCATCAAGACTTAGTGCTTTTGCCAAGTTATTTGGTCTCTAAACAATATAATCCGATTTCTTAAAATATATCCAGGCTCTTAAGTGTTCACTATAGTTACAAAGGATTCAGCCTACGATCTATGAAACCAATCACATAATAAAAGATTGTGTACATAAACTCCTTTTGTTCATAACAGTCATTACATAATGTACAGAACATCTCGTGCTTTGATATGTTCTCTCTATACTATCTAACCTCTATGTAACACACTCTGCCTACTCTAACACACTCAATACTAAATTACACAAAGAAATACACAATCCACATTGTATTCATATTGATAAATATTTACAGAAGGAACAGTCACACTCGACTATTTTAGTTTTCCCCTCACTCATCCATCCTATCTTTCCATCTGAATCTAACCTCTCACTCATTCCAAAAGATTACAATTTATACAAAATGTGAATTCATGAACCCATTTAGTTCAGTTCCACAAACTCTTGGTGTTACATCTCCTAGGTTTAGGGTTTTGGTTGTTTAGGGGTTTTCATGTTTTCCAATAATAAATAAGCCCTTGAGCCTCATTGTAACACAGTTTAGAATTGTGTAGCTGCCACATCTCTTCTCAAAAATAAGCTACCATTGTCCAAGCTATCTTATTTCCATTATGTTTGTAAGCATAGTTCAGTATTTTTCTATTAATGAAATGAAGTGTTTTTTTGCTTCATCTCTATGTTTATGATTATATCTGTAAGTTGTTTTTTCCTTGTTTAAGTTCGAATCATCATTATATATGTGGATATTTGACGAATGTGAGAGTTTGTAGTGATAGGTTTGATGTGCAGATTGAGCAAAGATAGATTTGATTGACGGAGTTTGTGTTGCAGTTATTTCATATTGCAGTTTTTTTTATATTGATTTAGAAAACGGGTGGATCCAATCTAGAAATTATGGAACATGGTTTGTTGTAGTGATTTGAAGGTTGGAGCCTTCGGGGAAAGTGGCAGCTTGTTGAGCAGGGTGGCAGGGTGGTGCAAGGGCAGGTTGGAGCTTGTGCTAAGTGCTGTAGTGATCCAGACTTATGTAGGAACACAACAAAATATAGATATACACATAAACACAGAGATTCAATAGAAATAAAACTTCATTTCATTAATATCAAAGAACTTAAATATGCTTACATAGAGAATGGAAATAAACTAGCTCGGACAATGGTAGATTATCTCTGAAAAGAGATGTGGCGGTGTTGTACGATTCAACAACCCCCTTTTTAATATATTATAAATTTCATATGAAATTTATTAGATTAAAATAGGGACCCTTTAGTTTTAAAAAGCCTTTGACTTTTTTTATTTAAAAAACCAAAAAATTAAAAAATAGAAAATCAACATAAAAATTGTTAATGAAGTCCTATAACCAAAGTTTAATAGCCTCCGAGACCAAAACTTGAATTAGGCTTCAAAGAACCTTAAGTATTAAAAAATAGGGGTTATTAACAAAAAATATGAATAATCAGAGTCTTATTCCTCATCGTTTCCCCACATAGAAAAATTTCCATAAGGCAAAGACCCCTCCACAAACTCCATTGTGATTGTGATATCACCTCGGACCCAACCGGAAAATTAATCGTAAGAAATAAAATCCCACATCCACGGCTATCGCAAATCCCAAAAATTCCATGGTTGATGCCTGCATTCATATTGTGATATGTGATATAGTCCAAGTCCGATGGGACTATACACTGCAATCCATAAATCCCCTGTGTCCGTAGCTATCGCAAATAACAAAGGGTCATTGCTTCCTGTTTCTTGTGTTTTAACCGATTGTGATTGCGATATGATCCATGTCATCCATGAATTCATACTCCACATCATCTTCCAAGTCATCCACGAACTCATACTCCACATCATCTTCCATGTCACATCATCAAGTCATCATGACATCATTCATGACGACACTGCCACATCACCCCAAGACTTTGCAATCGCAAGTTTTAAAGGGACACAGTTTATAACAATCCTTCACCTTAGCTGATTTGCAACTGCTATTTGAATTGCGATGTAAGGATTAGACCCGACACATAAATTAAAATTTAACTATAAATTTCACATCCATGTCCTTCGCAACTTTCTTAGTCCTTCCCATTCCTTTGCCTCCGCTCTGAACGCCGATTGCGATAATACGAAAAATCCCAACTTGTCTTGTGAAAATAAATGGCTCAAACCTAATATGCTCAGATCAATGGCAGAGAAGATTTCAGACCCCCTTGTGTTCAATTTTAAGTTTCTCAAAGGGGGTGTCCGAAAAGTGGTTTTATCGTCCAGCCCTATATCTACATGTTAATCCTTTGTTACTTCAAACCCCCTCTGAAAAAAACATCTAAGCCTCCCCTTTTTATCAACGTATGTTTTATGATTTGTGATAAGACCGTAAATTCCAGATCTCTTATCACAGACCTCAGTCTGCATTCTTCTCCATGATGTTTGTGTTTGGGATTTATTACGCTCTACATTTTGATCCTGATTTCCTGAAAAACGTGATTCGTTTCAAATGAAACTTGCTTATCAGTCTCATTTATTTTTAGCTTATCGATTCTTGTTTTCCATGTTTAGGTTCATGATAGAAGAGGACAACTATGCTGATAAATGGCATTTTAGTTCAAACAGATGGACAAACATCTAGATAATCCAATGAAACAAATAAATTCGGTGAAGGCAGCAAATTACATCCAAAAATTCCTACCAAAAAACGTTTTTTCTTTAAGCTTTCTTGAAGGGGTCTGTTTAAATGCCCTCAATAGTCTACACAATACATTCAGATGTTTTTATGCTATTTAAGCTTGCTTGTTGTATGAAATTAAGGTCCTCAATTTTATGAAGAAAGGCTTACAAAATCTTGCACTATTGTACTTTCATACTTTTCTCAATAGAATAACTGGAACATTGTTTTAGGAATTTTCATAAAGAATTTTGAGAAGTTGCATTTCTATAATCCCGTAATCATCTTTCTCAAAAGGACTAAACTGCTGCTATTTCTTTTATGAGCTTAAAAACATGCATCTAGCATTTTTATCTTTGTACCTCTGTGTTGTTTATAAATAAATAGTGAATTTATCTTTTCAGATTGCTTATTACATAGTATTTAAAGAACAGTGTTACATGTATTCATTTCTGATCATGCTACCATTGATATTTTTAAATACATGTTAAGAAATTTGCTTTGATATTCTAAATGTGGTATGAGTTATACACATTATTTTGATTAACTATTTAATAAAAATAATCATCTTGAAATATTTTCATTTCCATTGGTGTTTGAGAAATCTATATTGTTATTTACTAAGGAAAATCATTATAGATCACATCTAGATAAATGTTAAACAATCCTAGGTTATAGAATAGATTAATGCATATGTTTTTCATTTGATTCATTGTTGCAAATCCATCTATTTTGTTCCACTAGAAGCATTATACATTCATTCAATGACCTATCATTGGGAAACTAGTCCCATTATATCTAGTTGGAGCCACTACCTAAACGGAAAACGAGTTGTCTTAAGGTCGAGACCAGGTGGTTTTCCCTCGTGTTGATGCAACGATTTTCGAGGAATCAGCACTTTTGGTGCTAGAAGGAGGGCTTGTAGAATATGAATGGAAATTAAGTCCAATCCAAAAAAAATGCCATTCCAAGAGTCATTTCCCCTCCAGAATCTCCTACTTTTAGATCTAGAGTTGTACAATCACCTACCAAGTCTCTTGGAATACTTCCTAAGGTAATCCCTGCATATTATACTCCAGAATCACCAGAAATTATAGCCTTGATAAAGAAATTGGAAGACGTCTCCATTTCAGCTAAAAAGCTTGAATCATCTGAAGTTTCTGAATGAAGTATAACTTCTATTTTTCACGGAACTGGTGTTTTGACTCACTCCTAAAGTGCAAAACTTGGCATCTTTCTATTTGAATTTCCACTTCAACCTCGTCAAATGAAAACTACTACATCAAATTCCCAAACATCTACTAGTGAGATTACCTCATTCTTTCATTCACAAACATCTCCATTTATTCCTTTTTAATTTCCTTTTTCTCTACCGATCACTTCATCTATTTCCATTTCCTCTACACAAATGACTAGTGCTACCTCAAGCAGTACTATTACAGCTTTCAACTCTTCTTTCATCACATCCACATCCCCAACTATTACAATGGTAGCTAAACTATGGTCCAATCCGGGAGATGTTCAAATGCCAGCACCACTTCATCCTCTACCAAAACATCCTGAAAGATGGCTTCCCAAATTCAATCCTGATGATGGGTTACCTATTGAAGAGAACCTTCATAATTATATGTTAGCCATCAATCCTAATGAGGTAGTTGAAGAAGATTTTGTTGTTATATTATTCTCGTACACTGTTACAGGATCAGCAGGGTCTTGGTACTTTTCATTACCAACCAATTCTATTACTAGTTGGGATATTTTCAAAGAACAAATTTTGGCTAAATTTGGTGATGATCGCTCAACCATATCTCTTACAATGACCTTTCCAATTTAAAAATGATTCATGGGAAAAGATAAAATATTTCAATTCCATATTTAACAAATTGTTAAATAAAATCCCAACTACTTCTAGACCTGGTGTCGATGTACAAATTGAATGGTATATTTCATCTCTTCCTTCTAATGTGGCAATTTTTGTAGATAGAGCTAATAAAAATACCTTCGTAGAAACATGAAATAAGTTATGTCTATAGAGAAGAGGATAAATGCACTAGAAAAAAAAGGATCAGGAAGACATAAAATTAAAAAGAGTTGCATTTAAGGATGAATCTAAAAAGAAAGCACTTAAAGATCCCTTTGATCTTGAAGGCTTGCAAAAAGTCCTTAAAACTTTGTCTAATGAGATGGTAGAGATCAAAAAACAAGTAGTTGAATCTTCTTCGAAAAAACCTTTTAGAACATACAGAAGAAATCATCCACCTAATCCACAACCTAAAAACACGATCTCTAATGTAGAAATTGGTGATGAAGATGAGGAGGAAGGAGAATTTTCTGTTGATGAATCCCAAGATGAACAAATCGTTGAGTTAAATGGAATGTGGGATTTTGTTCTTCCTATTTCTGATAGTGAAAATGAATATGAAGCATTACATGTTGGCACAAGAAGTAAAGGTCCAATTGATCCAATACAACCAATTCAAAAATAGAAACCTTCAACTTCCACTGCTAAAGATAAAGTTGTCGTTAAAAAATCCACTTCCACTTCCCCCCAAGTGATTCCATCTTCATCAAATTCTCCATCTTCACTTAGAACCTTGATAGTTTCAAATACTGTTGAGTACAATATAGTTGACGATATGAAAAAAATAAAAGCAAACATTTCCCTTCATGAACTCACTAAACTCAAACAACAACATATTTTTTACTGAAAGAGTTGAACGCAGTACTTGCTTCACCTCTTCCTGTTGTTGTGGTATCCAAAGCTTCCAACAGAATAGGTAAACTGCCTAGTCATTCATTATTTGATTCCTCTAATGCTATTTATGATAGGTGACGAGTATAATTCATATACCCCTCCTTTTCTTTTGACTTTTGAAATATTTAATAAAAATGTACATAACTGCTTGGTGGATTCAGGGGCTTCTTTGAATCATGTTGTATTCAATTTGTCTTAAATTAGACATGTCACCCCAAAAAACTAAAGTTCACATTGTACAACTCAATAGAGCAAAAGTAAAATTCATAGGAGAAATGAATTCAGTTTTTATTAGATTATCTTCGAATCCTGAAGTTTGTCAAATAATTGATATACTAGTTTCTGATATCCTATATTTCTATGGTTTAATTCTTAGCAGAGATTGGTCAGAAAAACTACATGGTTATTTTCCCACTTACTTGTCTCACTTATGTCTCCCATTTAATGGAAATCTGAATCAAATTAGAATCAACCGAGAAAAACACATGAAACCTTTGGTAACAGATTTCAAAGGTGAAAATGAGGCAGTAGCATTTAATAACAACATTCTTGGAAACTATTCTACTGAATCATTTTTTAAGAATTTTAAAGCACAAATGTCACCATTTCTAAGTAATTTTGTAACTTCTCGAATTGAAAAGTTTTGACAAACAAAATTTTCCAGGTGTGAAAATATGCTATAAAAACCATTAGTTAACTCTTTATTCTAGACATTGTAATTTGATGGGTCGAAATCAAGTGATGGTGCAGGAGCAAGTTTTATATTGATTAATCCTAAAGGTGTGAAGGCAATGTTGACTTGCAGATTCGAATTCGAATGCACAAATAATATTGCATAATATGAGGCATTGGTCCAAGGTATGTACAAAGCAATTAGCCTTGATGTTAAATACCTTCAACTTTTTGGACATTCAGAAATTGTAATTAAACAAGTAAGAAACATGATGCATTGTATCTCTACGCACTTGAAGCATTATCAGTCTTTGGTTCAGTCTCTCACTTCAAATTTTTTAGTGTTTAACATTTTTTATATTCCTAGGATTCAAAATGCTAATGCTGACCTTTTTGCTAACATTACATCAAATTTGATCTCATCTGAAGATTACAGTCCCGATAGATTTTATGTAGATTTAATATTTAAACCATCCATTCCTAATAATATCACCAATTGGCAGATATTTAATGATGATGAAGACATTTTAAGCTTTTTAACTTCTGAAAAATCATACGATAACCAAATAATTAATGAATATGAACACAATGATCAATTAAAATAGAAAATTGATGATAATCCCATACCCAAATTTGTAGTAAAACTTGAGGATCTCTATGATTTAAAAGACAGATTTAAAAGAGTTACTAATTCAAAACTATAGAGTTCAACTTTGAGATTTGAATTAATAAACCTTGGGACAGATATTAAACCTTAGAACATCAATTTAGGATTTATGAAGATTTCAAAACATTTGACACTTTCATCATTCAACATACAATCCCAGTGTTATCAAATGATAAACATGTCCAACAAAAATTAAGGAAAATTTACCCGAACTTAGAAAATCAAATAAAAATGGAATTGAATAAACTCCTTAATTCTAAAATCATTTTCCCTGTTAGGCATTCAAGATGGGTTTCCGACTTGGTACCTGTTAGGAAGAAAAACAGTGATATCTGCATTTGTATAGATTTCAGGAATCTCAATAAGGCCAATCAAAAGGATAATTTCCTACTACCCACTATGGAACAGATTTTAATATTAGTTGCTAGTTTCGAACTTATGTTTTTCCTTGATTGTTTCTCAGGATATAATCAAATCATGGTCCACCCAAATGATAGGCTAAAGACTACTTTCATAACTAAATGGGGAACTTGTGCCTACCAAAAAATTCCATTCGATTTAATAAACGCAGGGGCCACTTTCCAATGAGCCATGGATATATCTTTCAAAGGACTTCTAAACAAAATGGTTGTTTTCTATTTGGATGACATTACTGTTTATTCAAAGAACATAAATAACCATGTGTGGGACTTAAGACAATTTTTTTAACGCTGTAGAAAATATGGGATTTCATTAAATCCGAAAAAAAAAATAAAAAATAAAAATAAATAAAATAAATAAAATAAAATAAATATATATAATATATATATATATAATATATATATATAATATATATATATATAAAAATAAAAATAAAAATAAAAAATAAAAAATAAAAAATCGCTCTTAGTGAAAGGAAACTTTTAGGATTCTTCGTGTCAAAAAATTGAATTTACATTGACCCTAATAGAATAAAATAAATTTCATAAATTTCTCGGCCATATAACAAAAAAAGATATGCAATCATTCTTTGGACAGATCAATTTTGTCAAAAGGTTTGTCCCTGATTTCTCACAAATTATTTTGTCGTTACAACAAATGATTACGAAAGACAGTTTTTAAATGGGGTCATCATGAAAAGCAAGCATTTGATTTAATCAAACAGGCAATTATTAATGCTCCTTCTTTAAATACTCTAGATTTCTCCAATTATTTCATCTTATATACCTTTGCTTCTTCAACGTCTTATGTCGTTGTTTTGACACAAATTGATAATCAGAAAATTGAAGCACCCATCTTTTTTTTCAATTCAAAATTTCAGGGTGCTGAATTGAATCATTCAGAAGTAGAAAAAAAAGCATTTTTTGTATATAAATCTGCAAAACATTTTATACCTTTTCTTTTAAAAACACACATGAAAGTAATAGTCTCATTCCCAGCAGTGAGGAAATTACTAATGTAGAAAGAATTAGGAGAAAAGAGAGAAAATTTGGTAACAACTCTACAGGAGTACGATATTAAAATTAAACCAGCCAAAATTGTCAGAGGGCAAGGTTTCTGCAAGCTTCTTAGAGGAGAATCCAACATATCAACTGTAGGGGACATAGGTAACAATGAACACATTTCTGAGCTAAGTGTAATTGATGTTGAGTTCCAGTATTTAATTTTTTATTTGAAAATGGATATTCTCCTTCCGAACTCAATCATAAAAGAAAAAGAGATTTGCGATTAAAAGCAAGTCATTATGAGATTATCGATAATGTGTTATTTAGGAGAAACTATGATTCCATATTGTTAAGATGCCTTGAAAAGTCTGAAGCACAAATAGTTTTGAGGGCACTTCACAATGGACCAACAGGTGGACAATTTGGAGGAGATATTACTACACACAAAATATTAAATGTTGTATACTGTTGGCCCACTCTCTTCAAAGATACCCATGCATACTTAAGGAAATGCAAAACATGCCAAACCACTTATGGAAGACAACGGAAACCAGCCTTGCCTTTGTAGCCAGTCAACATCAAACAGCCTTTCGAACAATGGGGATTGGATATCATAGGTGAGATTGTTCCTCGGTCTTCTAAAGAGCATAGATATACTTTGACTGCTACATATTACTTCATTAAGTGGGTGGAAGTAATTTCATTAAAGGTAGTCAATTTTGAATCTGTTATTGAATTTATTGATCAATTTAGTATTACAAGATTTGGTTTGTCTTCTACAATTATATTTGATAATGCATCTTATTTTTCGAGTACCATATAATTTAATTTTCAATTATGAGAGGTTTTAAACTCAAATATTATGCTAATTACTATCCCCGGGTAAATGGTTTAGCAGAATCCACTAATAAAAATCTCCTTAGAATAATCAAAAGAATTATAACTTGATCAAAATCAAAGAAACTCGCACAAAGCTTTAATATTTTCTCTATGGGTTGATAGTATAACTCAAAAGGCCTCTATAGGCACTTCTCCATTCAACTTAGTATATGGGAAGGAAGCCATCATCCCATCACATTTAACTCTTCCTTCATCTGACCTAGTTCAATTTATTGAAGAAATGCCTTCTTCTTCCTTGCAATTAAGAAATTCACAAATCCTAAAACTAGAAGAGGAAAAGGAAAATGCCAAACTCACACACACCAAACATCAATAGATGGTGAAAGCTTATTTTGATGCAAGTTCAGTCACACAAAGATCCTTCCAAGTTGGAGATTTAGTTCTCAAGTGGGACAAAGAACACAAAGAAAAAGGGAAACATACCAAATTTTAGAAATTATGGCTTGGTCCATTTCAAATTGTTGAATAGATAAGCCCATATACATTTATACTTTAAGATTTATTAGGAAAGGGAGATCCTCTCCCTGTAAATGGGCTCATCTTAAAAAAATTGTTTTCTTAAACTCAAAAAAAATCTGTAAAAAATCGCTTCCATTGTACATCCCGCTACAATTTATTTTTCCTTTACATATGTTGTTAATAAACATGTCAAATAGTACTCTATAGACTTTTCAAGCATTTCTCAAAGTTATTTTTCATTTTTTCATTTTGAAGGTAGGAATTTTTTAAGTGGTTACCAAAATTGAAAACTAGATAAAAATTATATAACTCTGAAAATTTTCCATAAAGTTGTGAAATATTTTAAAAACCTCAAAAAGTATATCCTTTTACTCTAATTTCAATTAAAAAGGTTGTCCTTATCAATTAAATATTGTCTTATGACTAAAGCATTTTCAACTTGGATTTGTCATCCAAAACTCTGAAGGAGTCAATGATCCTCCCCATCCATTAAAAAGTGAATTTTTAGAGTGTAATTCTAAAATATAATAATTCTAAAAATATAATAGGTATCATCATGAGTTTGCTTACCATGATCATATGGAACCAATTAAACTGAAATTACCATATTGAACACCAAATTAGGGTAATGGCTTATGATTTTCTAATTATAAGACAAGGGGTCTCATCACGATCTAGCTTGTTTAGTTAGATTATTACCAGTGAATGGCATTGTCGTTATTTGGTCACCAAACTAGGACAATGGATTTTTAGCATCAATTAAAACAAAAACAAAAACTTACCTCTAAATATGCACTATTAAATGGATGGAACACTGGATTGTTGTTGGTTAAAAGGTAACCCTGTCAAGGCTATGAATGCTTGCTGGCACCAGCAGCTCTACATGTGACAAATGAGTACACTACAAGCTAAGTTGTAAAAGGCCCCCTACTTTATTTTTATAGACTAATTAGTGGTTGACACAAGTAAATAGGTGTTTTTCATTCATGAAAGGTTTTTAAAAGAAATTTCAATTTAATGAGTTTTATAGTTAGAGTAATTTTATTTATCTAAATGTTTTGAAAAGTAGTTTCCACTTCCTAAATTATTTTTACTGAATCTTTGAAGAAATTTGTTATTTATTCATCAGAGATAACTGGTTCTTCCAATGAATCATCAGTTGTTGTACTATTCAACAACCCCCATTTTCATATATTATAAATTTCCTATGAAATTTATTATACTAAAATGGGGACCCTTTAGTTTTAAAAATCCTTTGATTTTATTTATTTAAAAAACCAAAAAATAAAAAAATAGAAAATCAACATAAAAATTGTTAATAAAGTCCTATAACCAAATTTTAATAGCCCCCGAGACCAAAACTATACTTAGGATTCAAAAAACATTAAGTATTAAGAAATAGGAGTTATTAACAAAAAATATGAATAATCGGAGTCTTATTCCTCATCGCTTCCCCGCATCGCAAAAATTCCATAAGGAAAATAACCCTCCGCCAACTCCATTGCGATTGTGATATCACCCCGGACCTGACGAGAAAATTAATCGTAAGAAATAAAATCACGTATCCACGGCTATCAAAAATCCCAAAAGTTCCATGGTTGATGCCTACATTCTGATTGCAATATGCGATATAGCCCAGACATGACAAGATTATACACTGCAATCCATAAATCCCCTGTGTCCGTGGCTATCATAAATAATAAAGGGTTATTGCTTCCTGCTTCTTGTGTTTTAACCGATTTCGATTGTCATATGATCCATGTCATCCATGATGTCATACTCCACATCATCTGCAAAGTCATCATGACATCATTCGTGACAACACTGCCACTTCATCTTGGGACTTCGCAATCACATGTTTTCAAGGGACAGTTCATAACAATCCTTCACCTTATCCGATTTGTAGCTGTGATTTGAATTGCGATGTAAGGATCGGTGCCGATGCATAACTTAAAATTTATCTATAACATTTCATGCGCAGGTCCTTTGCAACTTTCATAATCCTTCCCATTCCTTTGCCTCCGCTTCAAACACCAATTTCAATAATATGAAGAAGCCCAACTTGCCTTGTAAAAATAAACAACTCAGATCTAATCTACTTGGATCAACGGTAGAGAAGATTTCGGAACCCCTTGCGCTCAATTTTAAGTTTCTCAAAGGGGGGGACCGAAAAGTGGTTTTTTCGTCCAGCCTTATATCTATATGTCACTCCTTTGTTACTTTGAACCCCCTCCGAAAAAAACCGCTAAGCCTCCCCTTTTTATCACCATTTTTTTTGCGATTTGTGATAAGACCGTAAAGTCTGCCTCTCTTATCACAGACCTCACTCTCATTCTTCTCCATGATGTTTTTGTTCAAGATTTATTATGCTCTACATTTATATCTTGATTTTCTATAAAACATTATTTGTTTCAAATGAAACTCACTTATCAGTCTCATTTATTTTTAGCTTATTTATCCCTGTTTTCCATGTTCAGGTTCATGACAGAAGAGGACAGTTGTGTTGATAAATGGAATTTCAGTTCCAACAGACGGACAAATGTCCAGATAACTTGATGGAAAAAACAAAGTTGATGAAGACGACAAATCACATCCATAAATTCCTGCCAAAAAATTGTTTTCCTTTAAGCGTTATTAAAGGGATCTATTTAAATGCCCTCAACGCTCTGCACAATGCATTCAATTGTTTTTCTTCTATTTTAGTTTGCTTGTTGTGTGAAATTAAGGTCCTAAATTTTAAGAGAAAGGCTTACGGAATCTCGCACTATTTCACTTTCATAATTTTCTCAATAGAACGACTGGAACATTATTTTAGGAATTTTCATAAAGAATTTTGAGAAGTTGCATTTCTGTAATCCTGAAATCCTCTTTGTGAGAAGGAGTAAATTGTTGTTATTTATTTTATGAGCTAAGAAATGTGCATATGGTAATTCTATCTGTGTACCTCTATTTGTTTATAAATAAATAGTGAATTTATCTTTTTAAATTGCTTATTACATGGTATTTAAAGAACAGTGTTACATGTATTCATTTCTGACCACACTACCATTGATATTTTTAAATACATGTTAAGCAATTTTCTTTGATATCATGAATGTGATATGAGTTATACACATTGTTTTGATTAGCTATTTAATCAAAATAATAATCTTGAAATATTTTAATTTCCATTGGTTTTTGAGCAATCTATATTGTCAATTACTAAGGAAAATCATTATAGATTGCATCTAGATAAATGTTAAGCAATCACAGGTTATAGAGTAGATTAATGCATATGTTTTCCATTTTATTCATTCTTGCAAATCCATCTATTTCACTCCATTATAACCATTACACATTCATTCAATCACATTTTATTGGGAAACTGGTCCCATTATATCCAATTGGAGCCACTACCTAAATGGAAAAGGAGTTGTCTTAAGGTCTGGATCGGGTGGTTTTCCCCCCGTGTTGATGCAACGATTTTTGAGGCCTCGACAGGAGGCTACATGCTCTGAAATGTGTTACAATGATGCTCAAGGGAATTTTTATTATTGAATAATAATGGAAAACCATAAAAAACCAAAACCCTAACCTCGGGAGATGAAACACAAAGAGTTTGTGGGTCCCCTTGGGGTTAGTTGGGTATCCAACTTCCCAGGGTCATAACTTGGTCATATGATCTTTGTTTGGTGCGTATGATACCTCGTTGGAAATATCTCTGTGAGTACTATAGGATTTTCCATAGGCCCTTTCCTACGGTTTTGGGATTTTTTTGGACCTCAAAAAAATGTCGTTTAGGGGGTCAAAACAACTCTGGAGGTTTAGGACCTGAAAAACTGCTAAAAATAGTAAATGCTATTATAATTAAGGAAACAAATGAAACTGAATAGAGGTCTAGGTGGAATAGGTGGGTGGCCACCAATATCCACCTAGATCAGTCATATACCCTTAGGAAGAAATGGTCCCCATTGCATGCAAAGCCTCCATGAGGTGAGAAACTTTTGTTCAACCTGGTCCTTGGTGAACCACTTGCCCTTGTGAAGGAGTTAGCCTACTTTGAAAAATCGATATAGCTAGATCCTTTGATGGCGAGTGTTGTTAATTTATGTGTCCATGATATTTTCAATGGTGAAATTCTCAATGCAACTTGGGTTGACCTAAGTTGGTGTCAACTGCTCCACGATGTTGGATGTGTCCAACAATGGAGGAAAGTATGGTCGCAACCAGTCCACATTAAATACTAGGTGTGGACCTGGGAATGGTGGAATGTTGAGCTCAAAGGAATTGTCCACTACAACCTTAGTGATGGTGTATAGCCCATATCGGAGTGGGTGAAGCTTGTGGTGGGGCCCAATGAGGCACTCCGTCTACAAATGTAACCAAAAGTTTGTTGCCCACTTGGAACTTGTGTGGCACTTGATGTTGATCATGATGTTGATTGTACTTAGCATTGACTCTATCCAATATTTCATGGACCTACTGACGGATGTGCTAAATACACTCAATGAATTTGTTATCCCGGTCAGCTTCGGACTGGACATGAGCTAAATATGCTTGAGTAGTTGCAAATGGTATGGCCACATCAATGGGACATAGTGGCTAGAATCCCAATTCCACCTAAAAAGGGTTTTGGCTAGTGGATCTATTGAGAGAACTATTGTAGTTGTGTTGTACATAGGCGAGTCTTTTATCCCATGTGCGTGGATGCTTCATGTTGTATATGCAAAAAATGTGTGTGATCATCTTGTTGACGACCTTTATTTGGCCATCAGTTTGGGGGTGGAAGGTTGTGGACTTAGTAAGCTTGGTATCTAGCATCGACAAGAGGCTTGACCAAAATCTACTCAAGAATTTGTTGTCCTGATCTAAGATAATGGACTATGGGATACCGAAATGTACCCACAATCATTCGAAGAAGAGCTTAGCAATGGACTTTTCTATGACACTCTTCTTGCATACCGCCAGAATGACCATCTTAGAGAATTTGTCGACAACCACGAACACACAGTTGTTATCATACTCAGTAGAAGGAAGGTCTGACATGTAATCCATGGAGATGAATTACCAAGGTCGACTAGGAGTAGGTAGAGGATATATATCCCTTACTTCTTGATTGTTGGTTTGGCAATGGTGCAGGAAATGCGGGATCTGATGTACTTCCCAACATCCTATCAAAGGTTCAGTTAATAAAAATACTTTTGCAGCACTACCACTACTTTATCTACCCTGAAGTGTCCAATGATCTAACTGTTGTGTGCTTCCTAAATCATCTTACCATGCTCTCTTGTAGGAAGACATAGGTGTGCCATGTGGCATAACATTGCACCCTGGAGGTGAAAATCTAGAACTTGCTTGCATTCCAAGAGCATATGGTAGGTGTTGCCATGACCGATGGTCTACTGAGATAGTCTTCTGACTAGTGGTCTACTGAGACAGTCTTAAAAATTATTGGTGCTTCCCCTTTTGTACTTGATGTTCAAATGGAATTGTTGCAGATATGTGGACCATTTGTTATGGAAATCGTTCTGCAACTTCCCTTATGCATGTATGAACTATAGGGGTCGGTGATCTATGTGGATGATCATTTCATTCCCCAAATTGTAATGCTTTCATTATCAGTAGGCCTGCACAATAGAATACATCTCTTTTTCATAAGTGGGATACTTTCAAACTGTATCTGAAAGTTTATCACTGTGATATGCCACCGGATGACCCTGTTAAGTAAGAACTGCACCAATAACATAGTCAGAGGTGTTTGTTTATTTTTAAAATGGTTCTTGCAAGTCTGGTAATGTGAGCACTAGTGCAAAGCAAAGACAATGATTCAACTCGACAAATGCATTATGTTTGGATTTATACCAAAATAAATTTTCTTTCGCTCTTTCCTTGGTGACTTGACTCAAACACCAAGTGATATGAGAGAATCCCAACAAGAACTTGTGACAGAAATTGGCAAGTCCCAAAAGGTTGTGAAGCTCTCTTAGAGTGGTTGGGGCTAGCCAATCTAGAATAACATTTATTTTGGTTGGGTCCTTGTGCACACCTTTCTCATTAATTATGTATCCCAAAAATTGAACATGGGTCATACCAAAAGTGTGTTTCTCCAAATTGGCACACAATTTGTGTTGTCGCATGGTTTGGAGGACCTATCGGATATTGTGTATGTTCTCTTCCTAACTCCAGTTGAATATTAGGATGTAATCTAGGTACACTACCATGAAAGAGTTGGTAAAGGGTCAGAAAATGGCATACGTCTACTGCATGAAGGTTGCAAGGGAATTCATCAACCCGAAAGGCATGACCAATCATTCAAAAAGGCCCTCCTTGGATTTGAAGGCATCCTTACACACATCGGAGGGTTTAATTCGTACCTAGTGGAACCTGGACTTCAAGTCAATATTGCTGAAATATTTCCCCCCCTTAAGCTGGTCCAGAAGGTCATTAATTCATGGGATTGGATACCTATTCCAGACAATGATCTTATTTAGCACCTAATAGCCAATACAGAGTCTCCATGTGCCATCTTTCTTCTATACCAACACGATCGAGCTTCCACTGGGTGATTGACTTGGCCTAATGTGTCCTTTCTCCAATAGCTCTTGAAAAAGCCTCTTAATTTCATCATTCTCCAGAACAGAGCATCAGTAGATTGGTCTGTTTGGTAGCAGTGTGCCTGGGGTTAGATCGATGGAGTGCTTTACTTAACAGTGTAGGGGTACCCCTATGGTTGAGGTGAAGATGTCTATATACTCTCCCACGACCTTGTTCATTTGTTGTTATCATGCAAAGGAGCCCTGTCTAGAGGTTGCGGATGTGGCCATAGTCTTCTTCTTGCCCTGAGGATAAATCACAAGGAAGAAAACATTCCCAGCCTGGGAAATGATCTTACTGTATTTCTTCGTAGAGATCAAAAATATGGCGATAGGTGGTGCTACCTCTAGTATCCTGTATAACTTATTTCCCAAAGAAATAATGACAGTGCGAGGCTAGACTCATACAAAGCATGACGCTTTGACAAGTATGGTTGGCCTAATAATATATCAAAAACTTCAAGAGGAGCAACATCACACAATACCTCGTATGTGAAGGGCTTGATGTTGTAAGGAAGGTGGCACTGTTGGCGGATGCAGAGATATCACCCTTGGTGAAGCCACCCGATGGTGTACGGTTGCAGGTATGGTGTGGTCAGTAGACCCAACCACTTCACAACCTCTGCTGAAATGAGGTTCTTTTCTCTCTTGTTGTCGACGATGAACTACAGCGAAGAAGTCTTCACCCACATTTGTGAGGAGAATAGTTTCTCCCCCTCCTCTGGATCTTTGAGCTCAACCTTTTAGATCTTGGTGGTGGCAACGATGGCACTAGGCTCTGCATCGATAATCTTCTTCCCTTTATCATTGCCCTTGTCATTTTCTAACTCAAAGTCAAAACATGCATCTAATTTGAAATCCTTCAGCTCGGCCGCTAGTGACCATTTGGCTCAGCACTCACTTGTGTTGTGAGTGGAGCTCTTATGGAACTCACATTGTTTCCTTGTGTCCTTCTTTACCTTTGTGGTGCTTTTTTTTCTTGTGGCTTCGATGGGTTGTCCTTAGTCACCTTGCCTTAACTTTTTCCTTTGTTCTGTGATTGGAGGGCACCTTTCCCTTGTGCCTTTCCCTTTCTGGCACATGTTGGTTCCTTCCCTACCACAACATGGTCCAATTTATGTATTTATATTCATAGCTCTCGACAGTGTAATATTGTTCCTTGATGGCGTCTCAGAAAGAATTCCAAGTGGGTGCAGCTGAAAACAATGAGGATTCCCTCTCATCCTTTTGTTCACAGTAGGTTTCCTACCACTCCTTGACACGTGGGGCATATTTGAGGAGTATAAAAGTAATCTTTTCCAGATTGGAAAAGTCATAGACCGAAAAATATCCTTCCAATATATTTAACCATCTATCTACAGCGTTTGCATCTATCTGGACTTCAAATATGGTAATGTCAAAGTTAACTTTTACCTTAAAAGGAGTGGCGCCTCGAGAGTGGTTGTTGGATGAAAATATGTTGCATATGGGTAACTACCAAAGGATATGGACAAAGTTATCCATCATCATGTTCCTCTATCACTTGAGGTTTTCCTTAAGCAATATTTTGAAAGGATCTCCTACCCCCTCGTCTTTATTTTATTTTGCCATGGGAGGTTGTCAAGATTTGTGAGGCTAGTCTTGCAAAGGTTCAACCAGTTTGAGCCCTAACTCCTTATACCCTAACCTTGTTAGGGGCATGAAAATAAAAATAGAGAAAGAACAGACCACTCTGATACCATTGATCCATACTTATGAATGAACACAACAAAATACCTATATACAGATAAACACAAAGATGCAGCAGAAATAAAACTTCATTTCATTAATATCAAAGAATTGAAATATGCTTACATATAGAATGGAAATAAACTAGCTCAGGAAATGGTAGCTTACCTCTGAGAAGATATGTGGTGGCTACATGCTTTGAACTATGTTACAATGAGGTTCAAGGGAATTGTTTTTATTGAAAAATAAGGGAAAACCCAAAACAACCAAAACCATAACCCCAAGAGATGAAATGCCAATAGTTTGTGGGCCCGTTGGTGTTAGTTGAGCAGCCAACTTCGCGGGGTCGTAACTTGGTCATATGACCTTTGTTTGGAGCATACAATACCTCGTTGAAAATATATCTATGAGTAATACAGGATTTTCCATAGATAGGCAACGGCCTACTACGAACTTCAAAAAAACATCTTTTATGTTGTCAAAACAACTTTGAAAGTTCAGGACCCGAAAAACTACTAAAAATAGTAAATGTTGTTATAATTAAGGAAATGAACCAAACCGGTTGGAGATCTAGGTGGAATAGGAAGGCGGTCACCAACATCCACCTAGACCATGTAGCATCCTTCCATTAGCAACTAGTGAATCACGGATTTGGTGCTTCCTTCAGGTCAAAGCTTGTAAACTCGGGTATCGGAGCATCCATCCAGTAGCAGCAAGTAAACATGGTGTTGGTGCATCCATCAAGTTGTAGCATGTAGACCAGGGGGTTGGATCCTCCCTCAATTGTAGCTGAAAATGATAGAAATTGGAGCTTCTTGTTGATGTACATGTTATTTAAACCAAATATTAAGAAGTGGTCAATGGTTTTTGTCCTAAAGGGGTTTTCACCTAGAAATATTTGTGTCTATTGTCTTTATTATTGTGCATTGTTGAATGGCGTTGATGAATGTTTATGTTTATATGATGTTAACAAAAATTAATCCTTTGTGAAGCTAAAAATATACAAATTTATAAGAAATATTGACTCTCCCCCCTCTCAGTATTTCCAACAAGCCCAAGATTGAGAAAAGGCATTAGTCCATTGTTGTGTCATTCTTTTAAAATGTATATATTTCAAAAAGTTTATTTTTTATTTTTTATGTTTTCTAGGGTAAATTAGGGTTAAGTTATGGAAAAATAAGCATTTAATAGCATAAGATATCTAGGACCTCATGTCCTAAGGTAAAGCTTTGTATCATCTAATTTGAAAAAATAAAATATCATTTTTATTGCAATTTCTAGTCATCTTTCTAATACCAACATCTAGGGTTTCATAGTTGATTTATGAATTTTCAGCCATTTAAAAATTGTTGCAATATTTTCCTTATTTACTCATTCAATATTCTTTGTTTACTTATTATTTATCATCATTATAGGTTGTTTTATAATTATTGTCATAAAATTTGTATGTTCTAAATTGTATTGTTTTAAAACCCTAATTTATAACAACAATTTATCATTTTAAGGTAGCATGTATTTGGGATCTATTTGAGAACATTCAAGACTACTAAAATCCCTCTAGAATTAACCATAGCTCCTTTGAACTTGTTATCTTGAATTATCTCATCTCACCCAAAGCCCTACTTTATTGAATATCACATTTTGGTGTTTTATTTATAAGAAGCCTTAGAAGGTATTTAGCCTAGTAATTCTTGGGTTATATAATCTTGAGATCTACTTGGGAATTATCCATTGTGGGGATAATATCCATCCACAAAAAAATTGGGTGAACAGTTACTAAGGTGACAATGGTGGTTGATCCCATTGTTTCCCTTAATCTAAAGGGCCCAGTGAGACTTTGCATTAGTGTGCCATATTTTGTAGTAAGAAATCTCAAACACAACTCCATGCTTTTTAGCACCCACATTCTCTCTATGGTCTAGGATGTCTACACACCAACTTGGTGTTCAATTTTATTACCTCAAAAAAGTATGCAATAGCATCATTAATGATAGTAGCCAACACAAGAGACCAAGGTACATATATAGAAGTCTTGTGTGACAAGTGTACAAGCATGTACAACAACAAAGAGACCCTCACCGATAGAGAGAAGACATGTGTGACGAGTGTGAAAATATATACAACAACAAAGTGACCCTCATCCAACACAAATTTTTATAACATTATAACACTTCCATACAACCCTCCCTCAATTAGTCCAGAAAATTGTAACAAGGACAAAAGAAAATTTATGGATGAGAGAGAGATAGAGGGTACATGCATGCACCATCCTCAATGTAGTACCAATTTAGATGCCTTTTATATATAGCATTTCAGTTCTACTTATGGTTTTGTTTTTGTTGGTATTTTCATGCACAAGTATAGGATAGTTTCCTAGTTAAGTAAGGTGCTCATGTATCTGGATCCTATTTTGAGCTAGGGCACAAAATCTCTAAGATGATTCAAGCTTGCGTGCCTCAATTCACCTCCAATGGAAATGCACTCACTTAAGAAGGATATTTAGGATTAGGTATTAATACTTCAAGTTAAAGAAACGTAGTGCAAGTATCAAAATTCATTGAACCTTCTAGTATATAAAGGAGAAGGAAAGGGTATATATTTTACTCATTCAGTGT
The DNA here is from genome assembly GCA_000404065.3 of Pinus taeda. NCBI lineage: Eukaryota > Viridiplantae > Streptophyta > Pinopsida > Pinales > Pinaceae > Pinus > Pinus taeda. The sequence continues at coordinate 181,851 of APFE030795760.1, forward strand.
TTCAAAGTAGGCATCGGGGGGAAAAAAATAGAGTTTGAAGCCATAATACATGTTTTCAAAAGTACTAAATAGTAATGTAATTTCAATTTAAGATGTGTACATGTTACCTCTTAAGCTTGATGTGTTTCGATCCCTAGTAAAAATCAAATTGCAATTTTGATAGACATTTCATTTTTAGTTTTCCTAAGTAGGTAGGTTAGAAATCAAAGTAGCATTGTTACCATGTGCTAAGGAATTTTAACATGGTATTAGAGCATTATATCTAATTCCTGCTATAATTTCATGTGTGGAAAGATCAACCTTGAGGGAAATAGAATTGTCGAGAGGTCTTGGTGGTAAATATGTCCAAAGGTCAATGACTAAAGCATATTTGTGCCAGTGCTCAACCTGTGGACGTTAGAATGTGTTGGAATCACAATTTTCCTTACACCAAAACCTATTATTGTTAGTAAACGAGTGCATCATCAAAATTAAAGGATCCACAGGAGACAATTAAGCACATGTTGCAAAACACGTGGGGAGCATTGGTTCTATCCATGCAAAAATATCCCCCCAACATGAACCAAGTGTGTTTCAAACTCAATAACTTTGGCTCTGATACCACTTGTTGGAATCATGATTTTCATTACACCAACTCCTGCAGGTGTTGGTAAATGGACATGTCATCAAAGTTAGTGGATCCACAAGAGGTGGTTAAGCACATGTCATGAAACATGCGGAGAGCTTTGGTTTTATTCACATAAAAAAATGGTTGTGGGGGTGTAAAATCCTAATTGATTTAGTGATATAGGATTGGAACTTATTTAGTAGAGTCATAATAATGGTAATTCCCAAGGTGTGAGAAAGTCCCCTACTCGAGGGAACCTCAATCTTTTTGTTTTGGAAGTATAGAAAGAAAAACCTCGTGTAAGTAGTGAATGTTTGGTGCCTTGTGGAGGAGGTCAAACCCTCCAAAAATCCTATAGTTCTAACAAAGTACAATAATAAAGTAGTGAACAGGAAGAAATTCCTACCAAATTCAATGAAGAATCGTCCAATTCTTAATATTACTAATAATAACATTGCTAAGGGAATGTATGGTTCCTTGGCAACCTCATACCAAAGTGTGAACATTTCTTTGAAGATGATCCTAAGGAACAATATCATCACAACAAATTCATCTAGATTGGATCATTATATTGTTTTTAATCCATATTGATGCTTTCAGAGTGGAAAAAGTGGAGGAATCAGCTCAGAAGACCGATTTTACTAATAGGACCCAGTTTGGAAAACATGGTTTGAAACCTTCCAAGAGTTTTTTTAAGAATTAAACGATATTTTTTGGGGGGTAAAACTGTCTATATTTAGCACTTGTGTTGCTTCTTTTCATGATATTCTACACATATATACCTTTCCATAATTGTAGGAATCATGTCAATCAGAATTTGTGTGCGAAAGTTATGCCACTCAGAAGTTGACGTTCTTGTTTTCACCACCATAATTCCAGAGGATGCCATGTAATCCCCCAATATTCATTTCAATGGATCTAGCCATGTGATTGTGATGTAGAAGGATCTATATTGTAACTTTTTTTAATATTTGAGGTAATCAAACCTAACCACTAGTAGGCTATCGGGTTGTGTTATAACCGGGCCACTAAGAGGAAATGAGATTTCATTATTTCGATTGCATTTGTTCCATAGATGAGAAAATATAGCCAAGAGAGGTAGGAGGTAGAGCATACATAGAGTATTTGTGCACTATAGCATCCCAAGGGATGCAAGCCATACTTCTTTGTACTCGCAACCATATTTCCATTTAAATAAAGAGAGTGGAGTGGCCTCACCTTCCAGTTGGGTTTTTCTCATGAAAGGGTTTCCCGAAACATATCTTGTGCCAAATGTGTGCGTGAGATTTTATTTTATTGTTCTCTAATTTTCTGCATAATTTTCATTCGCATGCATGCACAATTAACAGTAAATATACATATCTAGAAATCTAATAAAATTATAATAGTGTAGAATTTCATATTTTAAATATTATTTTATCATATATGTTGTGACGAATTGTCCAATGATGTTGGCATTATGGCTAATGTGTTGTCCTTGATGGAAACCTGCTTGAAAAATATTCCCTTGATGTCAACTTGGTTATAATATGATGATTATGGAACTATTGTGGATGACATGTTTGATGGTACAGATATACATAGGTGTTGTCGTTGCAACAAACACCTCCAAATATTTCGTACACTCAAATTTTGGATCCTATTGTATATCTTGCGATCAGTCACTCCATAGTCACTTCTTGGTCAGCTAATGCTTTTTGAGCTCCCTTCTTGGATTGGAAGTGTCAGAGTCACTTACTCACACATGTTCAGCCCGTAACAACTATATGATCGCATTCTTTTACGAAATCTTGGACAAGCATAGCACGTTCCATCAAGATTGTCCTTGTGCCATGTCCAATCCATGTTGACAATTAGTGCACACTGACAATGATAGTTCCTAACATTATAGCTATGTTTGTACTTCCATTTCGATGAGTTTTGCAAACAGTCACTTTTGTACACCTTTGTCTTCTCAAGTGGTGTTTTCATGTTTTTTTCTTGTCACTTTTGCTTGCTTTCACTCTAATTAGTGTCTCTTTCATGTTATCTTTGCTCTAGCATGTTACTTTCATTGTTGTTCACATATCGCAAGGGTCGTTCACACTTTAGCAATTATCGTCTTTTCGCATGTTAGTTGTCGCAAAATGTATGCATGCTTGTTCTAGTGTTTTCAAGGGGTTATGTTTATATGAATGAGTTGGTATAACCATGTAAACATCACTTGCACTCATTCCCAAAGTTTTAAGAACTGTTATACATGTCGTCACGATCATTGAAAAGTGTACCTTTAGTGTCACACTTGTCATGAAGTCGTTGCAAAGTTGTTTCATTGAGGGAAATGTGTTGTTAACTTGTTCTTAATGATCTATGTTGTTGTGTAGTCAAATTGTTTCAAGTGTGTGATCACAATCAAGTCATAGCAATGTTCACATCAGTCTCTTTGGTCCCACACTCAGTCAATTTTCAAAAATTTCCCAGCAACCTAGCCTCATCCAGCCTTCCTCAACTGTGCACTGTGCAATTCTAACCCTCAAGTTGCATCCTTTTCCTTTGAAACTGCGTAATGCGCAGTATTTGCTTCCCAAGATTGTGCATTGTGCAGTTCCAATGCTCAAGCCCGACCTTTGGCTCCCAGAACTGTGCAATCCAACTTTCAATCTTGGCCCTAACTTGATCCAGGTGGATATTGGTGGCCACCTTCTTATTCCACCTAAGACTCCAGTCAGTTTTATCTATTTCATTGTTTATTGCAGCATTTACTATTTTTAGCAGTTTTTTGGATCCTTAACTTCCAAAGCAGTTTTGACCCCCTAAACATATTTTTTTGAGGTTTGCAGTAGGCCCATAGCCATAGGCAAGGACCTACTACAAATCCTATATTAATTGGAGAGATCTTTCCAACAAGGTAATCTACGCGCTAAATGGAGATAATATGACCAAGTTACGACCCCAAGAAGTTAGCTACCCAACTAACCCCAACTAGGCCAACAAACTTTTAGTGTTCCATCTCCTAGGGTTAGGGTTTTGGTTGTTTAGGGTTTTCCCTTGTTGTTCAATAATAAATAGGCCCTTGAGCCTCATTGTAACACAGTTCGGAGGGTGTAGCCACCACATCTCTTCTCAGAGATAAGCTACCATCGTCCGCACTAGTTTATTTCCATTATGTTTGTTAGCATATTTCTATTGCATCTCTTTATTTATGGTTATATCTATAATTTGTTACATTCTTGTTTAAGTTTGAATTAGTGGTATCAGAGTGGTCTGCTCTTTCTTTTTTTTACTTTCCATGTCCCCAACGAGGTCGGGATATAAGGAGTTAGGGCTATAATTGGTCGAACCTTTGCTAGACCAGGCTCGCAAATCCCAATGGCCTCCTATGATGGAAGAGAAGAAATATGAGGGGGCAGGAGATCCTTCCAAAATATTGTTTGAAGAATCCCCCGAGTGACAGAGGAACGCAGTGATGGAAAACTTTTCCCAGATCCTCCATTGGCTACCCAAAGGAAACGCATCTTCCTCCAGCAGCCACTCTGGAAGCGCCACACCTTTTAAGGTACAAGTTAACTTTGACATCCCCATATTTGAAGGTCAAATAGATGCAGACACCATAGATAAATGGTTAAATTTGCTAGAAGGATATTTTATGTTCATGATTTTTCCATCAAGGAAACGATTACTTTTTCACTTCTCAAAGTCGCCCCCCACGTTAAGGACTGGTGGGAAACCTACTATGAGAAGATGGACAAAAGAACACCCTCACTATTTTCAACTACACCCACTTGGAATTTTTCCGGGATGCCATCAAGGAGTAGTACTACCCATCGGGAGTTATGAGAATAAATACATAAAGTGGACCACGCTACGGCATGGAAGGGACCAAGATGTGTCGGAGTTTACTAATGTTTTTCATACCCTTCACACAAAGTTGGGTGTCAAGGATTTTGAGTGACATTTGGTACTCAAGTACCATGGTTGTCTACACAAGTACATCCAAGATGAGATGGATTTCCTAAACATCTCCTCACTCTCCATGATGTACCAATATGTTGCAAGGATTGAGCAGAATTTTAAATAGAAGAAGCGAGACTTTGGATCTGCAAATCTGAAGCAATTGAAAGGCACCCCCAAACTGCAGAGTAAAGGATAAAGCCAAGGCAGAGCAGCCCAAGAAAACCATTTGAAGTCACAAGCAAAGAAAAACACCATGAAGACAAAGAAGGACACAAGAGAGTGTTGTGAGTTCCATAAGATCTCCACTCACAACACAAGTGAGTGTCGGGCCAAGTAGTCACTAGTGGCTGAGCTAAAGGCTTCCAAATTAGATGCATGTTCCAACTCTGAGTCAGAACCCAACAAGGGGAATGACAAAGGGAAGCAGATCATTAACGTGGAGCCTAGTGCCATCATGGCCACCACCAAGATCTAGAAGAATGAACCTAAAGATCCATAGGAGGGGGAACACCTCTTCCACTTACATATGTGGGTGAAGGTTTCTCCACTGCAGTTCATTTTTGACAATGGGAGCCAAAAGAACCTCATTTTAGCATATATCATGAAGTTTTTGGGCCTATTGACTATAGCACATATGTAGCCATATACTATCAGGTGGCTTCATCAAAGACGATATATTCGTGTCAGCCAGTAGTGTCATCTTCCCTAAAGCATCAAGCCCTTCATGGATGAGGTATTGTGTGATGTTGCTCCTCTTGAAGTTTATGATTTATTATTGTGACAACCATACTTGTGGAAGCTGCATGCTATATATGAGTCTATACCTCGATCTATGATTATTAATTTGGGCAATAAGTTGTATAGGATACCGAAGGTAGCCCCGCCTACCGCCATCTCTTTGATCTCTACAAAGAAATGCAGTAATATCATTTCACATACCAAGAATTTTGTTTTCCTTATGATTCGGTCTCAAGACAAGAATAATATTGTGGCCACGGCTTCCATACAGGGATCCTCTACATAGCAGCAATATATGGACAAGATCATGGAGTAATACAGGGACATTTTCGCCTCACCGAAGGGGGTATCTTTTCACTATTAGGTTAAGCACTCCATTGATCTAACATCAGGTGCGCCGCTACCCAATGGATTGATATATTGATGCTTTGTTATGGAGAACGATGAGTTCAAGAGGTAGATTTAGGAGTTGTTGTATAAAGGGCACATCAGGCCAAGCTCAGCACCCTGTGGGAGCCCAATTGTATTGGTATAGAAGAAGGATGGGACCTGGAGACTCTGTATTGACTATCGGGTGCTGAGCAAGATCACTACCTGGAATAGTTACCCAATCCCATGAATTGATGACCTTCTCGACCAACTCAAGGGGGCCAAATATTTCAGCAAGATTAACTTGAAGTCCAGTTATCACCAAGTTCTTATTGAACCCTTCAATGTGTGGAAGATTGCCTTCAAATCCAAGGAGGGCCTTTTCAAATGGTTGGCATGCCTTTTGGGTTGAAAAATGCCCTCACAACCTTCATGAGATTGATGGATGACATCTTGTGGCCCTTCACCAATACATTTGTGGTGGTGTATTTAGATGAAATAGTGATCTTCAGCAAGATTTTGGAAGAGCACCTCCACCATATTCGATAGGTCCTCCAAACCCTGCGACAACACAAGATGTGTAACAATTTTGAGAAATGCACTTTTTCCATGATCCGAGGTCAATGTTTGGGGTACATCATTGATGAGCAGGGTGTTCATGTGGACTCAGCCAAGATACAATTTATTCTAGATTGGCCAACCCCAACCACTCTAACAAAGCTCTGTATCTTTCTGGTTCTTGCCAATTTCTACCACAGATTCATTTTGGGGTTTTCTCATATCTCTTGGCCTTTAAGTCAAGTCACCAAGGGCAGAGTGAAAGAAAAATTATTTGGGTCTGAAACCCAATAGAAGGTGTTTTTTGAGTTGAAGCAACGCCTCTTCTTTGCACCAGTGCTCACATTACCAGACTTGTAGCAACCTTTTGAGATTGAGACAGATGCCTCCGACTATGCCATTAGTGCAATTCTTACTCACCAAGGGCATCTAGTGGCTTACCACAGTGAGACACTTTCAAACACAGCCTGAAAGTATCCCAATTATGAAAAATAAATGTATTCCATTATGCAATACTTCCATCAATGGAAGAATTACATTATGAGGAAGGAAACGTTCATCCACACAAACCACCTACCCCTACAGTTCATACAAACACAAGGAAAGTTGCAGAACGATCGCCATCAAAAATGGTCCACATAATTGCAATAGTTCCATTTGAACATTAAGTACAAGAAGTGAAGCACCAATAATGTTGTATACAGCCTCAGTCGACCACCAATCATGGCGCTGATCACTGTGCTCGACTCCTATGGGCATAAGACTTGAGGGTGGCCGCACCTTTACAAGAGTGATCCAGAATTTGGTAGCACATATCAAACACTCCTGGAAGCTAAGAAAGTTCCAAATTTTCACCTCCACGATGCACTATTATGCCACCTGGGACACCTATGTTTTCCTTCAAGAGAGCATGCCAATATGATTTGGTAGGCGACTACAGTTGGGTCACTTGACATTTCAGAGTAGAGAAAACAATGGCAGTACTGCAGAAATATTTTTGTTGGTCAAACCATCATAAAGATATTGAGAAGTACATTAGATCCTACATTGCCTTCGTTGTTTCCAAACCAACCATAAATAAGAAAGGCCTATATAATCCTCTACCTACTCTTATTCGACCTTGGGTATCCATCTCCATGGATTACATGTAGGTTCTTCCTTCTACCAATCAAGACAACGACTGTGTTTTTGTGGTTGTCAACAGATTCTCTAATATGGTTGTTATATATCTGATATACAAATATATGGAATGATACCAATATACCCAATAATTTTAAATAATCACCAGAAATAACAAGATCTGAATATAGAAATTCTTCTTTATTAATGAAAACCCTTCAGGTATGGCAACACCATACATTCACTCCTCAAGGAAGGAGAACACTCTAGAAGCCATTTTCTTGTTCATACAATATTCCTTGACATCTCTCAATGGGGAGTCTCTAGCCTCTATATAGGCCTCATACGTACAATACCATGGGTCATTACCATGGTTCCCTCAATACCATCTATCTAATACCATGGGCTTATTACATTATTGCTAACTACTTGTGGTCCCTTACATGATATGGGTTAGCCAACTTATTTATTACTATGGCCCATCCCATCTTACATTATTCCCTTGGGTACCTCCCTCTGTACCCCATACTATCCCCCCTAGGTATACTACAATGGCTATTATGGCGGCCTGCAAGAAGAGTATCACAGCAGAGGCCACTACTAAGCTCTTCCTTGAGCAAGTGTGAGCACACTTTTGGATCCCACGGTCCATTGTCTCAGATCGGGACAACAAATTCTTGAGTGCATTTTGCTCAAGTCTCTGGTTGATGTTGGATTTACTGAGTCCATGGCTTTCCACCCACAAATTGATGGCCAAAAAGAGGTCATCGACAGGATGATCATACACATTCTACGCATGTACAACTCAAATAATTTGCACACATGGGATGAAAGCCTCCCCTATGTCCACAACAGCTTCAACAGAGATCTCCATATCTCAACAAGCCATAGCCCCTTTCATATAGAGCTAGGATTTAATCCCTTATGTACCATTGATGTGTCATACCATTTGCAGTTGCTCAAGCATATTTCGCTCACGTCCAATCTGAAGCTGAGAGGGATAATAGCTTCATTGAGCCCATCCAACATATCTGTGTTAGGTTGTGCAACAGATATAAATTTACCCTCGATTACACTATCTTTTTCCTCCTTTTTATGCATTTTTGCCATGATGTAATAAGGTTTTGATAAGATTTCGATAGAAAATGAATGAAACTACTTTTGATGTGGCTGGCTATCAAAACTAACTTTCGTTGATTTCTATGCAGGAATTAGGGAATGGAACAATTGTTGTTCAAACTATTGAACAGAAAAGGCTAAACAGAGAAAACAACGTACTCCTTGTGCGGTAAAATCAAGAAGAGAATCAGGAGGATCAGCGCAAGATCGAAGATTTTCTGATAATAGAGTTTAGTTGTGAATTCCTTAGTATCTCCTGATCCTGAGGAATCGCATTTATCTCTTTTCCTCTTTGACTATAAGAGGTGAAAGACAAATAGAATAGGAGACAAAACTTTTTGCACTTTTACTTTAGTTGTAATTTAATATACAGAGCGTTATTCTGAAGGATACATCATGTTGTAATGACATTTGGATTTGATGAATAATATATAATTCGCGTTGTTGTTCATTCAATCTGAAGTAATCAAGTAGTAATCACTGGCGGCTTGGGCCCAGTCACTGGTGGATTCCACTAATGTTCCATGTTTTATAGTTTACCTTTCTTTTACTACAAGTTTAATTACTCTGTTTCATAGCTTTACAATTGATTTACTTTCACTAGTGTTGAGTTTGTGTATTCATTGCATTAATTCTTATTTATGTCAGTTGACTTCATTTATTTATGTCGTGGATTGATTTGATTGTTAGATAAGAATCATTTTTTGTTAATTGAAAGCTATATTTTTATTGATTATATCAGGTGTATTACTTTTATACAGAAGTCTAGATTCAGCTAAAAGAGCTCTGTTATCGCTACAGTGCACTTAGTTGATGTAATTGCAATTAGATTAAGATTGAATTTGGTTTTGATTAAGATTGAGTTTTGATATTTGAATGAGTTAATTTCCTTGAAGTTACAAGTTGGTAGTTTATGGTTTGATCCATTTACTCTTGTATTGAAATCAATAAGTTGTTTTAAAGCTTTACTTTCTATAGATTCAATGATTTACATCACTTGCACATATTCTGTACACTCTTGAAACAAAAAGACTTACCCAGGTTGATAATTAATGTGAGGCATTTAAGAGTTCTAAAAGATACCTTATTTGTGCCCAACAATCCCCTAGTAGGTCCATCATATATTGGAAAGATCCAATGCTATGTACAAGTAGCACCATGATCAGCATCAAGTGTCGCACAAGTTCTAGGTGGGAGACAAAGTTTCGCTACATTTGCAGAAGGAGCACCTCGTTGGACCCTACCACAAGCTTCACCCACTCCAATATGGGTCTTGCACCACCACCAAGGTTGTAGGATACAATTCCTTCAATCTCAGTATTCCATCATTCCTTGGTTTTCACCCATTGTTTAATGTAGACTTCCTTCGGCCATACGTTTCACCATTACTGGACACATCCGACATTGGAGAAAAACTCACACCAATCAGCTAAACCCATACTGCATGGAACAAGACACAACTGATCAGATCATGGACACATAAATCAAGAAGACTCGCCAACATAGGATCCAGCTATATCAAGTTTTCAAAGTAGATCAACCCCTTCACCAGGGTAAGTGGTTCACCAAGGACCATGTTCAATAGAAATTTCCTCACCTCATAGAGGCTCTACGTGCTATCAAACCATTGTTTCTTAAGGAGGGAGGATTGATCCAAGTGGATATTTATAGCCACCTGCCTATTCCACCTAGACCTCCAGACGGTTTCATTAGTTTCCTTGTTTATTGCAGCATTTACTATTTTTAATAGTTTTTCGGGTCCTGAACTTTTGGAGCAGTTTTGACCCCATAAATGGAATTTTTTTAGGTCCATGGTAGGCCCATAGCCATAGGTTAGGACCTTCTATAAATCTTGTAGTACTCGGAGAAAGACCGCGGGAAGTTGGCTACCCAGCTAACCCCAACGAGGCCCACAAACTCTTGGTGTTCCATCTCTTGGGGTTAGGGTTTTGGTTGCTTAGGGTTTTCCCTTATTTTTGAATAATAAATAGGCCCTTGAGCCTCATTGTAACACAATTCAAAGGATGCATCTACCACATATCTTCCTAGAGATAAGCTACCATCGCCCATGCTAGTTTATTTCCATTTTGTTTGTAAGCATATTTCAGTATTTGATTTTAATGAAATGAAGTGTTATTTTTGTTGCATCTCTATATTTATGGTTATATATGTAATTTTTTGCATTCTTGTTTGAGTTCAGATCAAAACTATGCATTGTGTAAGCTCTGAGCTCAAGCTCAAACCCTGAGCTCTCAAACTGCAAAACTCCACAAACTCGAGGCCTTCTTTTCCTCCCAAAATTGCATAGTTGGCTAAAATAGTACAAAATCCCTTAAGCCTGGCTCACTGACTCCCAAAACTACGCAATTTCTCTCTCCTAGCTAGTTAGTACTATGCAAAGTGTATTCTCAAGGCTCAAGCCTTAGCCCTAAGATCTTGAAATAAAAAATTGTGCAAACACTTGGGCTCCCTTTACCTCCATAAATGTGCAATAGAATGATATAGTGCCCATCCCCTCAACCTCTCATACTGAGCTCCCAGATTTCACAGTTTTGTTTTTTAGTCCAACCAGAACTGCACATTGCATAGTCTCAAGGCTCAAGCTTCACCCGTGACTGCCTAAGCCGTATAATTGCATAGTTAGTAAGCATCTTTCCCATCCTATCACCCATTTTCATCTTAGTAAATGGATCAATATGAACCATATTAGACTATGGGTTTATCAGACTAATGTCATCTTGTCATTTTTAATGCATCTACATGCAACAAAGATACTCCATGCTTTTCAAGTCCTTATTCTGATGAGTTCACTTCTCAGTTGGCATAAGGTGGTGAGATCATCCATGATGCAAATGAAATAATCAAATCATTGAGTACTCTTCCTATCCCTCATCATATCTTCTCTTGCATGAAGAAAACTCTTCAAAACACTTTGCTCACAAAAAATTCCCTATTCATTCATCTTCAAATTTGCGATTAGAAAAATCCTTTTACTTCAGTAATCTAGTTGTTGAAGTTGAAAAATCCGGTAAAATAAGTGACAAAGATGGTTTCAATTGGGTGAGTAGTGGTCTTATTGAAACCAACAGTAAAATCTATCCTAAAATCATGCATGATCTATTTCAATCTCAAAAATCTAATTTTAAAATCCTAGAAAGTTCTGGGACTTGCTAGGGAGTTGAGGAACTTCAACTTCCGTTGATGGTTATGCCAGGAACTCGTGACTCTGGTAAGCCCCCCAGACTAAGTCAGATTTGGTTTCTCTTTTACAATACTTATATTTTCATGGTTTCACTTGATGAAAAATCAATTTTGAAAAATGTTTAGTATTTCAGATGTAATTGTTCAAATTTTAAAGATTTTACTTCTGATCGGATTCAACAATATTTTTCAGTTCATTCATCTTCATGCAAATATATCACATAAAAATTGGGTTTGTGTTATAGACATATTTGGGCACTGCAACCCCAATCACATATGTCGATAAACCAAGGGCTCTTTAACCCCTAAAAGTGTTGTTTCATACCCTAAAAGATCAAGGTCAACTGATTACATCATTTCCCAGAAGTTCCGCCTAAAAAACAACTCAGAACTGGTCAAAACTGACCCATACAAACTGCTCCTTGGTCAAAGTGTGATGCATCTCACCTATTACACACAGGGGGTGTGATGCATACTGAAAAGGCCTTCTATAGGTGCGATGGGCAAGAGTAGACAAATGGCAGAGGCAGTTGGCTAGGTGGAAACCTAGAGAATCTTCTAGAAACTACTCGTATGACACTTGCCTCTCTGAATTCATCCAGGGATGAGTAAGAGATCATGAAATCTCCAAGTGGAACCAAGAACTATCAATGAAATGACACTAATCAAAAACCCAGAAGCTGACTCACCCCCCTGCAAATATCTATATATGGATCCCTCATCATAGAGATCCAGAGGCTGGAATTTTGTAATATGTAAGGAAGTGTTGTTGGTTTCTCTTTGAGACATTGTATTGTTGGGTGATCTTGCTTTTCATGAGGTGAAGAGGGCTTTCATGCTGGGAGGATGATGTTGGATCAGACAGCTGGGTTGTAATCCTCTCTTCTACTTCTACTATCAATAAAGTTATTTTAGTTTTCCTCCATATACTTGTGTGTTTATGAATCTTGTATTTGTGTATACAATTGTATGCTTAATGTACTTCTAATTGTACATTGGTTATGGTATCATAGAGCTCTATGCTTTGATGGTTTCTTGTTGCTTTGGCTCTACAGGTGTTCTTTGAAGTGGGACAAGTGAGAAAGGAGTGGCAAGCTCTATCAAAGGAGAGAGGAAACAAGCAAAGAGCCAAGTGAAAGATTAAGGTTGGTGCTCTCTGCTTCCCTCTTATCTATCTTCCATAAAGGAAAACACAAGTTACTTTGAATTATCTGTTTCTAAAATAGCTACCTGTCTTAGTGGGACTACCAGATTTGAATAGACACTATTTTTCCCAGAAACAAAATGGCAACTCAACTAGGGAGTGAATAGTTTGCTTGCTTGTTACTGTTGTTTGCTTTATAAACTACAGACGGAGCCTGAAGTTAAGCCATCTAGCCTTCGAACTGCTTTTTCTATGCAACTGCAAAGTAGATCAATGCTGCTTCAGTCAATCTCTGGGTTGGTTTATGAACTGAACATCTGACTTGCAAACATCCTAAGTGCCCTAGTGGTAGCTCAATAACCTCATAAGATCATACCCCTATACTTTGTGTTTATTATCTATCATAAGCTCGGCCTAAATCACTGAACTTAGCTGCAAATTATGAGTGAAAACCAAGCTCAGTCTCGTCCCTAGACCATCGCACTGTCTCTCATTAGCAGTCTGGATGCATCACACCTCCCGTGTGCTATAGGTGAGATGCATCCCTATTTCCCTTAAGGACAGGTGCGATGATTGAATGAGACTGTTTCTCTCTCTGGATTTTGGTTTTTTCTTCATTGTTTTCAGCTCTATTCAGTAGTTTTGCTGCTTATGATCAGTATATCATTGTTGAAGCCTTCTTCCTTTACATTATTCAGCCTCCATTGATAGTGAATTGTGAATGTTTTTTTATGTGTTTTTCATCATTTACAGTCTTTCTTTGCAAAAAGTAAATTAATCGAACTGACGTCTTTTGATTCGAAAGTGTCATAGCTGTCGTTTTCAGTCAAGAAAAAGAGTGTCGTAAAGTCTTCCTCTTTTAGATAGTCGATTGTACTTTTGCCATTGTATTTGATTTGAATTGTCAGTATTTGAAGTGTCGAAAGCAGTTTTCCATTCGAAAATGAAAGTGTCGTCTTAGTCTTCCTTTCGTTTTGAAAAGAAATTGTTAAAGTGTCGCTTTGAAGAAAATATTTCAGATCTGTACTTAGTTTTCCTTTTTGGCATTCACACATTAAGGAAGCGAAAAACAAATACATGCATGTGCATTTGCATTTAGACTGCATGTGGAAATTGATTTAGGAAAAGTGCATTTAGTGTGTGCTCTTTGCTCTCTGTTGAAAGAATCATACATTTCTTTCCTTAGTAGTTAGGATTTTCATTGCTAAAAGAAAAACAAATGACTGTTTATCATTTTAGATTGCATATTTAGGAATTTTACATCTACATCACGCGGTGAACCTTGAAAGGCAAACTTCTAAGAAAGATGAACTATAAAATAAACCTCAATGAACATAAAAACGCTTTGGAACCTAACGCACAACATCTAGAAATCTAGGCTAGAGACGTATTCTGGTGTCGTAAAACCTGGTAACTATCGTTTTCATCGAAGGTTGGGTGATTCCTCCTCTTTGATATGACAAGTGCCAGTATGTACTTGTGCTCCCCGTACCATCGAGTATATATTGGGAGACCACAATAGGCTGATATCCTTTATCCTTAGGAAGTTGTGTCTACCGCCCTATTGATTGCATTGCACTGAACACAGCATTCGGGAAGATTGACTGTCGTACGTAAAATCATTGGTAATTTCTCTTTAATTTACCACCAAGGTGTATATTGCAGTTTTGTGATTGGTTTGGTAATCCCTCTGTCTAGACTTCCAGAGTAGTCACTTTCGTTCCTTTTCGACTACCTAAAAGAAAAGGTACATCTGAGCACTTGTCACTTCAAGCTCATTAAAAATTGAATGCGACTAAAGTCACATTTAGCTTTTTCTCGACTCTTAAAAATTGAAAAATCAAGTTGTGTCAAAGAGTCATAAAATTCATTTAATTCAGAATAACATCACTATTCCTTTGTTTCTCTTAGGTTGAGGTAATGGAGTCCACCAATCAAGGATTTCCCCTTGGGGGAAATCCTAGTCCTTTCTCCTCTTAGGGAGATATTGGTTCTCCTTGTATGGCTACATTATCCCTTCCAGGACTCACAATTGGCCTACTAGTATGGCTATTCTCGACCTCTATCATTCAAAACACTGTAATTCCTCAGCAATCGAATCAGCAACCAGATGATACTGGAGTTGCTCCCTCACCTTCTACTTCATTTGTTTCTCCCTCTCCTTCTTCCTCTTTGCTTGGTGAAATTAGTGATACTAAAAACCAAATAACTGAGAAGAAGAAGAAAGGGAAGGAGAAGAAGAAACCAGTCATGCAAGGGGGCAACCATGCATCGTCCGGCGAAAATGTGCACACTGCACCTTCCAAACCCAAATCTCCATGCATAATTTGCAAAGGAGACCATTATCAACGAGATTGTCCTTGCATCCCGCAGATCTTGAGAGACTGGTCTCCCCACTTGCACCACCCAGTGTCTTCAACCTTTGTCGATCATGTTGAAAGTACACCATCGACTAGTGAAAATGAAGTCAATGGACAAAAAGGAAGATCTAGATTTCCTTGTAGGTTGTGTGAAGGCGACCATTCCCTCCACCGTTGTCCTTCTGGACGAAGCTTAAAGAGTCTTGGATAACCATCCTGCTTCACCGCAGTGACTTCCGCCTGGATACAAGAAACTCTTGCCGAGTCCATCGCTAGGTGAAAATCTGACTGAAATACCTTTGTCGTCTGTCGAAATTCCTATCATTGAAGATAAACCCTCTAAGTCCACACTGGACCAAATTCAACAGGTCGAGATGGCAGTCGACCCAGTCTTGTCTTCAGAAGGTCCACCTTCAGATGATACGGTCTCCAAAGAGAATGAGAACGACACCGTTCAAATTATTTTTGTTAATGCAGAGTCTGATGAACATGGGGTAAATCTACCCATTCCTTTACCACAAGAAGGAAGTTCCCCATTTCAAGAGACTCATCTGGCCGTTTATTCGGTCCCTCCTCCAAGCAATCTAGTCATTTCCTTTGATTGGAATCTGCTAGAGGGACCCCGCCTTCCATCTAATGTACCATTCAAAATCATAGTACAAGTTTACAGAATGACCATGGCTAGCACTATCATAGATGAAGGGGCTTCCGTGAGTATCCTTTCCTCAATTGCTTGGAAAGCGCTTGGTTCGCCACCGCTTCTGCCTGAGAATCGAAATTTGTCAAGCTTCAATAAAAGACCCAGTCGACCATTAGGGATCCTTCCAAATTTGACTATAACTTTGAGAAGGAAAAACGTTCATGAACATGATGGTAGTCCAAGGGCCATTAGATTACAATCTACTCCTTGGGTGTGACTACGGTTACAGCATGGGAGCTATTGTTTCCTCACTCTTTCGGGTGATGTGTTTCCCGTATGAAGGCAGAATGGTACAACTAGTTGACCATCTTTCATTTCCCGATTCAAACACGGATACTAGTCAAACATCATCCCTAAGTGATCTATTTGCACAAGGAATGTCTCTTCAACCTCCAGTTCATCCGCCAAATTACCACGAGTAATTCGGTGAATGTGACGAAACTTAGGTAGCATGAACCCTAGTCTACTTCAGTAGGTGAACCCAGATGAAAAGATAGATTTCCTCATAGGATATATGACTAGTCTAACGCACCCATCCGTGTAGGATATGGGATTAGTCTGGAAAAGGATCTCCTTGTCGTAGGTTATATGATTAGTCTGACACACCCGTCCGTGTAGGATATGGGATCAGTCTGAAACAGGATCTCCTTGAAGGTTAAGTGATTGGGAGTGCCAACCCACACCATTCACCTTTGTCTATTTCGATGGACAAAGCCAAGGAAGTGTTTGTCTGCTCTACAAATGAAACAATCTTGCTTAAATGCAAGGACTTCCATATGGTAACCTGGAAACTCTACTTTTCTTTATACCTAGGGGCATGCAACCCTTTTTTACGCAAGTAAAAAGCTACCAACGTAACTCTAACCCCGTATTTTTTTAGCCTAACTTTTAGTTCAACTGCTTAGGTTAGGTGATTGGTCTAATCCACCATTCACCTTTGTCGGCAACCCGACAAAGCAAAGGAAATGTTTCGTAGGAAACTATCCTACCTAACCTCAGTAGTTCATTAACTCTTAGTATAATAGTTGGTCGTTTCTAGCCTACATACAAAAGGTAGCTGAGCAAAGTTTCGCATGGGGAAAGCTCATTAAAAAATGAACCTACTAATAAGAGACATCTTTAAAGACGACTGGAATGAGAAATGTTTCTGCAAATTTCAATCTCATTAAAAAATGAACCTAGCAACGAGCAATGTTTTCACAAAGTTCAAGCTCGTTAAAAAATAAACCTTGCACTGAGCACGATTTCTAAAGATTCAAGCTCATTAAAAAATGAATCCACCCTCGGTAAATAACCTTTGTGATTGCATTGCTATCAGCCTTTTGAGCCTTGGTCGTGTTCTTACCGTCACCTCCACTCTTTTAGCCGGTCATACACCTCCACTTGATTGTTTACCCTTTTGCGGAACAGCTGCGATGAGTGATTCTGTTAGCCACCCTCCTTACACTGTCGTGACTAAGAAGTTCGAAACTTACTTGGAACCAATTGCTACCTGAAAACATCACTTGTTCCTTGAAAATGAGTCTCTTTTAAGCTCTTTTTAGACTCGTAAAATATAAAAAGATTGCCGAGCTACTGGCCTTTCTAGCTCGTTAAAGTAAAGGGAAGTGCCATCCCTCCTCTACATTTTAATCTTTTTGGACCTAAGGGATTATAACATGAAAAAGGATTGTTGGAGTTTCCTTTTCATCCCTTTTCAAACTCTCTAAACATGAAAAGGACCAAGTTATCCTTGTCATTAAACTTGTTAAAACAATAGTGACAAACTTGTCCATCTAGACAAGAACGAGTTTCACTGTCGCGAGGCTCGCTAAAACATATTGACAGGTTTGCCCGAAGGGACAATTATAGAACAAGCATATGTTATCTCCTCAAGATTGACAAAAATAAAGAGGTATTGGTCAGAAATTACTAGGGAAAAAGGGAAGAAAACTTGAATAACTTCATTGGTAGCAGGTCGCTCTTGAACATGACACTTTTACTCCATCACCATGATTGAGTCGGGTTGGGTTATTCCGTTCGCCAGTCACATCACCATTGGTCCTCTATACCATCCATTTTGGGGTTAATGCTACCAATCCATTTCAGTGTTGCTGATATGTTCAAGAGAAGTCTCTCAGAGAATTCACCAACCCAGCTAACGCCTCATCCACTGCAATACCTTCACTCTCCATTTTTCATGACCGCCATTCCTGAACCTTGTATCATTAGATCGTTTTCACCTCCACAAAATCATTTGCTCTGTTTTGTGTTGTAGATGTGGGATTCATTAAGGCCCTCCTACGACGGGTCACTTCTTTTCGACATCAGCTCATTATCCAAGAAGTTGACTTAGGAACAACCCTTTCAGTACTTTGAAGCTTGCATGCCTCAATGGCAACTTTCTCACTTTCGGTGATAGGTTTACATCAATGGCCTTCGACCAAGAGATTTTGTGTGGTGTTTGACGCCAAGTCCTTTTTCACACCACATGAATTGTATTATAGTACCTTAAGGGTCATTGTCATTATTGGTGATTCCTCTCACGCCTGTTAACAACTTACATCATTGGCTGGTAATCAGGCGATGTCTTTCCATGTTCGACTCCAGAACATTTTATACATGGATTGACTTGTACTCCAAGTGAAGATTGAACGCATTTTGAAGACCCCAGATCTAGATTCATCCATCAGGGCTGCGATATATTCAGGAATATAAAGACATCAAATGTACATCATTGGCGAACAGATGATCATCCAAATCAAAGGATGATGAGTCCGAATCATCAGTCTGCCACATAGATGATTGTCTGTCCTATGTACATGAAAATGAATTTATAAAGCTAAGGATGGGAATGCCTGCCTCAGCTAGATCATGAAAAGTTGTCAAGATAATGTATTGTATTGTATCTTATTACAGGTTGCCTCCCAGCTTGAAAACATTTTGGATCCTCATGGTAAAGCATTTCACCCAACATCAAAAGATTAACAACCTCATGCTTTAGGGGGCAACTGTCATAGAAATTTTTGGGCACTGAAACCCCAATCATAAATGTCCATAAACTGAGGGCTCCTAAGTCCCTAAAAGTGTTTCTTCACTACCTAAAGGAACAAGGTCAGCTGATTACATCATCTCCCAGAAGTTCTCCACTAAAAACTGCTCAGAAATGGTTAAACCTGGACCATACCGAATACCCAGTGTAGAGGGTGTGATGCATATCAACTTCCCAGTGTAAAGGGTGCGATGCATACTAAATGGCCCCTCTATAGGGTGCGATGGGTGAGAATGGACAAATGGCAGGGACAATTTGTGAGGTGGAAGATCATGGAATCTTCCAGAAACTTCCCCTCTGACACTTGCCTCTCTGTTTTTGACCAAGGATGAGTAAGATATCATCAGTCTCCAAGCGGAATCAAGAACTATCAGAGAGAGGACACTAATCAAGACCCTAGAAGATGACTCACTCCCCTACAATCATCTATATATGGATCCCTCATCATAAAGATCCAGGGGCTGGAATCTTGTATCTTGTAGAGAAGTGTTGTTGGTTTTCTGGTGTAACTTCATAGTGTTGGGAGATCTAAGATTTACTTGAAGTGAAGAAGGGCTTTCTTGTTGGAGGATGATGCTGGGTCAGAACAATTGGTTGTAATTCTCCTACTTTTCTTGATATTAATAAAGCTATTAAAGTTTTTCTCCATATTCTTGTATGTTTGAATGTATATGCATTTATATGGTTAATACATATCTCGTTCTGTGTTATTTATGAATATAGATCTCTATTCTTCGATAGTAGTATGTTGCTTTGATTCCACAAGTGCTCTTTGACGAATAAGAAGCGACAAAGATCTATCAGGAAGGAGAGGAATCAAGCAAGGAAACCAAGCGCAAGACTAAGGTTGGTGTCCTTTGTTCCACTCTTATCTATTTTCATAAAGGAAAGCGAAAGTAGATTTTACTTGTTTGTTTCTAAGATAGCTACCAGTCTTAGTG
>APFE030795761.1:0-14563 GCA_000404065.3 Pinus taeda
GAGTGGACAACCTCTATATATAGAGGATTTTCCCTCCTTTTAGGTTGACTAGAAGGCCGAATTGAAAACTGTTTGCAGGCCAGCTTGTTATGCTTACTTCGGATGGCTTCTTTGGTGATATCACATGCTTGGAGGAGACTCTTCAATGGTGCCTTTTCTTTGGAGGAGACTTGACTTTTCTTTGAGGAGTGTTCTTTGACTTCTATGTAAACATATACATGGTGCAACATGCCCTTAAGGTCTTCAACATTTTCTTTTGACTATTTGACTCACTTATAGAACTTTAAGTTGTGCTAGACCTATTTCAATGAGCAAGAAACTCATTGACATATATTATAAAGATAATATTTCTTTTCTTGAATAAATACAAATATAAAAAGAACATTTACGAAGACCGAACCTAGTTACATTTCCTTCAGCAAAAATGATGTTCCTTCCATTGTTCGTGTTTGGGTAAAACACTCCTACTTCCCCCTCCACTATTGGAATGATGGAACATTCAAAAATATTGGCAATGCACTAGGAAAGTATATAAACCAAGCAAAACCCCAGAATGGGGTGTTTGCTTGTGCACACATTTGTGTTGAATTTTATTTAGAGAAATGCCTCCTAGAAGAAATATAATTATATATAGATAATTGTACCTTCGACGAGGAAGTTGATTATCAACAAATTCTCTTAAAAAACAAGGTTTGTCATGAATATGGTCATTTTGCCAAAAATTGTTGAAAATATTCAAATCTTTCCTCCCAAAAGGAAGAAGGATAGAAATATCAAACTACCAAGAGAAGAAGAGGTCCCTCAAGGCCACAAATTCCCCCTCAAGGCCACAAATTCTCCCTCAAGTTCTTGAGAATCACATTGGTCCTAAGGTATCACTTCCTCCTTAGTGTCATTCAAAGGATCACTCTTTAGTGAATATGTAAGTTAGTTGTAAAGCTCTCTGAACAATCATCTCGAAATCCTAAATGGATTGGTGAATATAGAGAAAAATTACAAAAAAATTGAAGATATTCATGAGAAGGAAGCTTCCACATGAGAGAAAGAGGGAGACGAAGGTGTGCCTCCACTTGAGGATGTCCCAATACCCATGTAAGTTCCATCAACCCTCTCTGGTTCATTCCAACGAATGAGGAGCTCTCTGGAAGTGACATTGCTCATGATATTCCTATGGATATGACACACAATAAAGCATTAAAAAAATCAAATATATATATATTCACTTTAATCTAATAAGAATTTAGAGTTGGGGACTCAAAAATTAATTAAAGAAGCATTAAATAAAGTCACTAGAAGTGCAAATAAACATATAGGCATGTTTCCTCTCCAAGCGGGGTGTACAAGATCCACAAGTGATGAACATGGTTTATTTAAAGTGTATAAGACTATGGAATAAAAATTGAATATCAGAAATTAAAAGTCTAATTAGAGAAGAAAAACCCTCTATTATTTTGCTCTGGGAGACTAAAATGAAAGAGGGGGGAATTTTTATTAAAGTAAAAAGTGTATCAAGAGGAAATGAAGCCTCAACAATAAGATCAAAAGGTTCTTCAAAAGGATTTTGCACTCATTAGGACCGTTCAGTATTTTAGAAGCTTTAAGAATAGAAATCTCTACATTGGATAGTTCTCAACCTTCTCCATTTTCCTCCACAAAAGGAATATCCTATTATTAATGTCTATATTCCAGTTTCTTAACATGAAAAATTGATTTGTTGGAATTCTCTTTATAATGGGTGATCTAACTCAACCCTATATTCTTATTATTGGGGGTGATTTTAATACCATTTTGCAGATTCCATGGGATAAAAGATGTGGATCACAAGTCATAGATCCGCCGAGAGAAAATATCGAAGATATAATAACACATTTGGCCTTTCTAGATATAAATTTACTAAAAAAGAAGTAAATTCATGTGGAACAATGAAAGGGTTAGACTAGAGAACTTGCTGGCTAGGCTAGATAAGTTTATGGTAAGTAGTGAATTCCTGGTTCAACATTTCTCGATATCCTCCATAGCATTGGCTTGGAGAAGTTCAAACGATAATCCCATGGCTTTAGAATATCATGAACTAATAGATGATGGCTCTCTTCTGATTGAATTCAATCCTCTTTGAATCCCTTCAAAAGGCCTCTCTATGTCTGGGAGAAGAAGATTAAAGTGGCTTAAGAAAACCATAAAATTCTAGAAAAAATAAAAGTATAATGCTAGAGAAAAGGAGGAAATATCACTCAAATAAAATCTAAAAGTAATTTATCAAAAACTGGAGAAAAACCCTCTCTCTGTGGACATCTTAATGGAGGAAAAAAAGATCGTTGAATCTTACCATTTCGCCTTGAAAGTATATGAAGAAATATGGAGGCTTAAATATAGGAGTCGATGACTCAATGCAGATGACCAAAATACAAATTTTTTCCATAAGAAGTCAATATTGAGGCTATGGAAAAATAATGTTAAATCAATTTTGGTGGAAGGGAAAGAAATCGCCCCCTTTGATACTATCAAAGAGGAAGCTTACCAACACCACAAAAGCTTGTATTTTTAACAAAGTCCCCCTCTTCATTAGGTTGAGGAAGAAATGTTGGAAAACATCCCTCTTTTAGCTACCCAAAAGGATAATGAGTTATTATTAAATCCAATTAAAAAAAGAGGAAATACAAACAGTTCTAAAATATTTCATCCCAGATAAAGCTCGTGGTCCAGATGGATTTTCAACTCACTTCTGTAGGATGATCAATTACATGTTCTACCACTCCAAAATGGGAGGACAAATCAATTCTGCCTTCCTTGCCTTGGTGCCATAAAGGTCAAGCCCTCTTCCTTTTCTAGGATTTGACCTATTTCTCTTTGTATTGTTTCATATAAAATTGTGTAAAAAAATTATTGCATCTTGCCTTAACATGTCATTTCCTAATATAATTTCTTAAACTCAAGGAGGTTTTGTAATAAAAATATCCATAATAGATAACATCATTTTCGTGTAAGTTATTCACTCAAGCAAAAATAAGAAAGCAAAAGGAATGGTCATCATGCTAGACATGACTAATTCCTTCGATAAAGTAAGGCACTCCCTCCTATTTTTTGTTCTAAAGAAATTTTGCTTTGACGGTAAATTTATTAGATGGATAGAAAATTAAATCGAGGGCCATTGGAAAAAGAACATGAAAGCATATAGTATTAAAGGAGGAATTTGTTGAATGGTTGTCAAGAAAAACTCATCCAGTTCTACTGTTTAACAAGGTCTGAAAGTCCAATTCAGGGATGGCATGAGTGGGGTGGGTAATAGGGGACTCTTCTCTCCTCAACTCTTATTTACAAAATGTCTCCTCCAATAATAAATTGATGTTGAAGACTCTCCTTGCCAGAATAAGAGGCTTGCTTGATAAATTTGAACAATATGAATCCTTCATATTCTAAGACATCAACACAAAGGATTACTTGTTGGTCAATCATGGAGTCAGATTACCAAAAGGGGACTTTACGGTTAATAAAAAATAAAATAATTGTTTGATTCCTTAAATATTTGCAATATCACCATGCCCAAAAGCCCAAGGGGCCTTTGAAAACATGAAAACAAGTGGAGTAATCGAGTAGCTATGTAGAGGTTCCTTTGAGTTCCTAAACGTCAACACACCAATAGAGGAGGAGAATGGCCAAGAGGACAAAAAGGACTTATCAATAACATAACCAAAAAATAGTTGTTGTACCCAAGAAATATTATATATGATATATATATAGTTTTTGTAAGAAGTTACTAGAAGTTTTATATTTATAGACTAGTAGATAATTTGAAAGTATAGAGAAGAAAATTCTCAATTTCGACTATTATGGTATATTTCAAACCCAAATTATGTGCCTCTATGGCGCATTATGCTCTTTGATATACATATGAGGTATTGTTGCATGGCTTATGCATATCTTTAATAAAAACATTTCTGGTTAACATTAAAAAACAGATATAAACAAAGCATTCTAATCCTTTTTCTAATTACTCTTTTAAGGTCGTGGAAAGTTGCACAGGAACCCAATTCATAGGCATTGGGAGTGTTTCTATAGAGTGGACACTATATAATATCTTTGGAAAGCATTATTCTATATGTAACCCTCTGATGTGAAATGATCCAATTCCAATATGTTAAAATGACATTAATCCCAATCCAATGTGAAATAATATAATTCTAGTATGATAAAATGGGAATAATCCCAATCCATGGAAAGTGCTTATTTGGCCAATGTGATTACTTTTTTTTCTTTGGTTTGTGAGTTGATTGGAATTACCATATATGATCTATTACAAAGATCTTGAAGCCTACTACGTAATAATGTGGTTTGCAATTGACAATCTAGTCATAATATATTTATTCATTCAACATATGTACCATCTATAATGCACACTTTTTTATGAAAGGGGTTATTGGGGATAATTTATATATATAATATATTTATATATATATATAATTATGGTAAATTTCTATAGAATTAATCCATGTGTTAAATGAGAGGCCCCCTCACACAAACATGTTTGCAACTTCCCATGTCACTTTAAATTGGTTCACCATTGCCACCTATTGGAATGTGATCATTGGAGTAACCTTGCAAGTGCGCAAGGGAGAAGAAGGTTCGGCCATCATCAATAGAACATGGACATACACCCATCAATCTAAATGATATCAACAAATTATCTAGGTGGGTAATATGGTGTCACGTAAATTACAACATCATATAGGCTTGAATATCATCCTTTTGGAGCATCTACCCTTCTAACTTAATCATAATTGGCCAACATTTTACTTTACAAAAACAAAAATAAAACTTGGGTGGAAAGAATCACAATCAACTTTCTCAACCTCTCAAACTAACTACACATAAAAAACACATACATTATATTATTAAATGTAAATTGAAAAAATAAAACACACTATATGGAAGACTATGAGTGAGGCGTGTTCTTAATATTTATTAATGTGTTAAGATATTCTTCATAAGAAACACACTTACATGTATGAGATATTAAATGTATGGAAAAATTATTTATCTATTATTTTATTGTAATTTGGTTTTAGATTTTGGATGGAATCTCATAGTTAAGTTGTTTATTTATTGTATGATATCTTGATTATTAAATATTTAAAAATTTAATATATTTATTAAAAAAATAAAGAATAATAATTAAAAGTGTATTCAGGTTTGAAATTTGATAAAAAAAAATATTCCAAATTCAAACGCTATCAAGTTCATAAAGATGTCGCAACAAATAAAAGATTGAGGTGCGATATGTCGTGACATAAAAGTTTATGGTGCAACACGTGGTAAGAGGCAGTGCATTTTAGGTGCAATAAGTTGTATCTCACCAAAGATAAACTTGGCAGGATATACGAAAAAGGAAGGATTAACTTTAAAATTGTGAAATTTAGTGAAAATCTATATACTTATTAATGTGTCACTAAATGATGCCACATGGACTGGTTGCTTTCTAGGCAAGACAATGTCATTCAGGGAAGAACACTAATCATTTTAAAAGGCCGTAATTTTATTGTTGGGAGCTTTGAAAGTAAACTCATTGGAAAGTTATCAATACGTATAATGCATGTGAGTTCAAAAGTGGCTCCAAATCAACGTAAAAAAATGTGGTTTAAACGAAAATTCGATTACCACACTACCTCCTTAATAATGTACATGCCACTTGAAATAATTCACCAGTGATATATAGGGAGAAAGTAAACTTTGTACATAAGTTTCAGTTCATTAACGTATTTTCTTATTGCTAAATTTTTTTTTTTTAATTAAACAAAATCAATTTTAAATTATATTAGATCACATTATTATTATCAGGTTTATCAATATTAGTTATATAAACATTTGTAAGAAGTAAATTAATCAAGTATATATTTCAACATATATTAGATCTTTCACATCTTAGTTTTTTTTATACTCTCTAGTGTATAGTTGTTCTAAATCATATTATACATGTATAACTCATTACTTGCACACATAACACCTTGATCTCCATCTCCTTATATAGCTTTAGCCTTAGCCAATCCCTTAGTAATGTCGTTGATGTTTTTTGACGAGATCAAATAACCGTTGTTGCACCCATTACTATGGGCCAATATCATGGTAATGACCCCTAGTATCCAAAATACCATGGTTTGGATTCTATACGCGACTTTCCCTTGTAGGAGCAGTGTATGTACCCAACCCTTCTCTATAGGATTTGCATATACTTTCTCAAACTTCACTTTTAACATTCATCTATCTCTAATTTGTCATTTCTCTGTCCATAGCATCTGTAGCATCTGCATTAATTCCATAATCATCATGTTAACACAATGTTGACATCTTTATTAAGTAGGTTGCCATCATGGACAACACATTAGTCATAATTCCAACAATATGTTGAACATTGAATTGCGAAAACCACCTTTGTTCAAGTGGATCCAAGACTTGAAGCTTGCAAAGCTTGGGATAACATGAGCAGAGATGCTCAAACAATAGAGATTTGGCATGTTCCACAACAACTATTGGTTGGGTCTGAATATCCTAAAAATTAGACCTGTTGCAAGCCAGTCAAACCTTCCAACAAACGTCTTTAGGGAGTACAACCCAAATTATTTTAAGTAGAGGGTTTAGGTAATTCTTGTATGATGAACCAAATAGTAAGAGAAGAGAATTAGGTCATTGTGTACAATGAAACAGACCTTGTAAGTAATCCCACACTCTTCTAGTGAACTTGCGATCAAGGAAAAGAAGGGTGATATATTCACTGCTTGAGGAAGATATAATGCATATAAATAGTCCTTGGATTCCTCATTTGGCCAAATTCTATGCAGTGAGTATCTTCTTATGAACCAGGATCCAGAAGGAAATATTCACTTGAGGAGGCACATCCAGGTGCCAAACATGATCCCATAATCCAAATCTGAGAGGGAGTATGTCTAGGAACAGTTGAGCTTCATATCCATGCTTCATCATGTAGCTTATAACACCCCAACCTTTGGAGTTGATATCATGCCTATGGCTTGGAATGCAACCAAAAAGGCTAGAAAATATAAGGCAAGGGATATCCCTAAGAAGGGGAGAAACTATTGACTATTGCAACATAAATTACTTTTTTGGCAATACAAGGATCTTGTAAGTTAATCAAGGTGAGAATGATTCTTTAAGCTTTTCACATTTACTATGTGTCTTGTTAGCTTTCAAACATGATTGAATTTGGTTTTTCATAATAGATTTTATGCTCATTTATGGCCCAAGTTTGGTGGGGCTCAAGGTCTTCCCATGTTCCCGTGGGAAATCTATGTCATGTCTAAGGACAAGTAAGGATTTGGTGTGATTAATGTGGTGACCCAAGGAAGAATTCTTTCCAATAAGTGGGTGATTAGATGTCTAGAGGGATCATCCTTTTGGCAACTATTGATGCAACATTGATTAATTAAGCCTTAGCATGTGGTAAAATTAGGGGGCAATTTGGTTTATGTGATAACATTTCCACCCCTCATTTCCATATTTCGATGACCTTCATCTTTAGGAGTATTTGGATAGCCTAGCGAAGGGTGGAAGGTTTGGTTCATTGGTAGTGGACAAGTAGTAGATGGAGTTAGGATTTGGCTAAGAAATAAATTTAGAGTTGAAAGTGAGAGGGTACTTACATTTCTTTCCTCCCTCATTTTAGGAAAGGAAGCTTATCAAGAAGAATATTTTCTTCTAGAAAGATATTTGGGATTCCAAGTCTTGTTTCTAGAAGAATTAGTATTCAATAGCTAGGGAGTTTACATTTTCTTCTACATATTAACCTACCTTTCTAGAGATTATTGGGCTCATACCCTAGGAGGATATTTTTCATATGAATATTGATATGAATGGTCCCTTTTGGTGAGATTGAGAGTGGAGTTTTGAATGTCCCTTGACTCAATATGATTCTCATAACATGTACTCTATTTTGTATCAACATAATGAGTTAAGCCCCATTCTCAATGCTAGGTGGATTTCTTCAAATGTAGAGAGGCATTGGATTTAATGGTTGCACAGTGTTTGGCTAATTCAAGTTTGCGTGAAGCTCTTAGTTTTTTCTTAGTTGGTGTTTTACCAAAGTCTCCCCTCCAAAGCCTAGTTGGCCAAAAGTGGCCTTTCTAATGCCCTTTACCTTATTTGCTTGAAGTTAGAACCAATGAAGCACATCTTGTGAGAATGTTCCTCTAGGAGATCTTATTGGGCTCAAGTTCACTCTCAACTAGCAAACATTGTTTAGAAACATTTGCAATAGCTAATAACTTTGTTTGGTGATTCCAGATAAATAATAAATAATTCCTTAACTAATATTTGGTATTTTTTCCTTTAAAAAAACTAATTACAAGTTTGTTTTTAATAATAAGATTATTTCTCAATTGAATTTTATTAATTATAACAAGATGATATATATATAAAACTCCAACAAAAAGACATAACTAATCAACAATACCAAATGTGTTAAATCCTTAAAAAAATGACTTAACTAATTATTAGATTTTCTATTTCTTATTAAAAATAAAATAAATTAGCCACTTATTAATATTTTCTATTTTTATTAAAAATAAATAACTTAACTAATTATTATATTTTCTATTTCTTCTAAAAATAAAAAGAGTTAGCCACTTATTATATTTTCTAATTTTTATTAAATATTAGAGGATATAATTTATATACTTCATATCAATTAATTTATAGAATCAAAAGGTGGAATAAACTAGTACATTACTTTCTTAGTACATACATAATTCAGAGTTAGAATTTCAAAGCATACTCACTTTTTACACTTTCTAGTTCCGTTGCACAGTTTCAAAGAAAAGACATTGACAATTTTATAAATTTTTAAATTAAATTTAATGGGCAAATTAATATTCCATTCCTGCATATACTCAATTTGGTTTGGTCGAGAGTTACAGCCGTCAAATTGAGATGTAAATGCGTTTAATAATTCGAAAACTATAAAGGTGATGTGTTGAGACATTACCTCACCTATACGCTCAGCTGCCTCCACAAAGCAAATCGAGTATCAAGGACGCGTTAAAAATTGCATTGTGGTCGCTTAAACATCTCGGCTATGCTATGTTACGCTATATGTTTATTTTATTTTTTATTTTTTATAACTGTATTTTTTTCTAAATTAAAATATTGAATATTATAATATCTTTACCATATTGCAATATAGAGTATTTTTTAACTCATGAAAGTTATAATTTATTAAATTTTTATTTATTTTTAAGGTTGATAATGTGAGATTTATTATGAAATAAATGTTTTAATGTTTTTTATATTTATCATTCATTTAATTGATATAAATATTTAATATTTTTTTTTTCCAAAGATAAATCGTTTAATATAAAAATGAAAAATTTGTTAGATAAACAAATATTTTTTTGTAATTTTACATGTGGTATGTACATATCATCTCTCTTTACATGATACAATGCATATTTCTAAGTCATACTTATAAAAATAAAATTCATCTCAAAAGTTATAAAGAAGAAGAACATAATTCCAATTGGGCCTAGGATAGATACTTTGAAGGCTTGGGTCTTCATTGATGAAGCTAAAAGTTATATTGAGGCTGTGTGCAAAGCTAGAGTTGCATTTCACCTAAACATCTATCACACTTTCCTTCTTAGCTTGGGGTTGGGGCCCCTAATAATAAAGCATAATTAATTGGTCCTTGGCTCGTACTTAGCTTTGCAATGTTCAGACAAATGAAGTGTTTACAAACCTTTGGCAATACTTGAGTGTTTATTGATTGGTTCTTGAGGATCTGTACATTACATAGCTTGACCCTAAATCCTTTGCAACAAAGAATTAACCAATTACATGGATTTTTTGAGGAGCAAGAAGTATCACATATCCATAGGGAACACAACATTGATGCAGATAGAAGATCAAAGAAAGCATTACTTTGACCTGTAAGGCATTTAGTGATTACAAGAAAAAGTAGTTGATGTCCTTAAGGTGAATGTTTTCTACACCTGAAACTATTGAAATCGTTGAGACCTTGCCTCTTTTTATATTTGACTATTTTAAATTTTGGATTCTTAGAATTTCATAGCTCTCGATAGACCTATCTAAGAGGTTGTATTGGAATAGAATTTTGTATACTTTCATTTCAATGAAATAACAAGTATACCATTTTTTTAATGAAAAAAATCAATCATGTTATTTATGTAAAAAAAATTGTGATTGTTTAATAGAGTGCTTTTAAATAAACTTTTATTAGGTTTTTTAATTTGAGAGAATATAGAAAAGAATTTGTCCTTTCACCTTATATTCATTTGTTTTTTAATTTTATATTATTTTCACCTTATATTCATTTGTTTTTTAATTTTATGTTATTTTTGTATGTGTGAAAATGTAATATATATAAAAAGGTGTAGTTTAATAGCCTTTTCACCGAAATTCGACAATAAAATCTCAAGCAAGATTGTGATTTTTTGTTGCTTAAAATACATTTTTGAATGCATAAATGGATTCATCGCCTTCAGAAACCTTGGGCACTCGAATTCTACAAATTAAACAACCTAAAGTCAATTTTAGAAAAATCTGTCAGATTTTGATTAAAATTAACCAGAAAAATGCTATGAAAAAAGGTCATTTTGTCTATAAGGTAAACTACGCCTATAAAAAAATAAACATTTTTAAATTTTATATGTATATTTGAAATTTAATATATATAAAAGATGTCTGAAATGTAACCTCTGAAAAAGGTTAATTTTTTTAATATATTAAAAAACCCCATTTTTTATGTCACCAATTTTTTTAATATAGATTACTTTGTCCATTTTTTTAGATTTATAAATTTCAAGTTTTTTTAATAATAATTGGAAAATATTTATTATAAAATACATGTTTAAATACACAATAGAGTTATGTATAGATTTATGATAAATATAGGTTATATATATCATGCCATTAAGGTTATTACAAAACCACATTACATAGAAACAAGAGGTTCTAAATGTGAACAATGTACTAAAAAACTTTAATATTCAATAAAATTTTGATGGCATTCACAAGTGAAATAATACAAGGGTCTAGATGAATCCCATGAAAAGCATAAGATTAATAGGGCTCATGTGATGAGGCCCTAAAAGTATAGCCATTAACAATCCCCATAACAAATCATTAACACCAACATACAACCCCATATCTACCACACCAAGGAGGTAGGACACTCCATCAATTCCTATGATGAATTTCATAAATAAAGTCATCGTGCCTCATGTTGCACATTGTGTTGTCATTGATGACAACAAGATGTCATTGATGTCAAAGGGGATGTCCAAGTTAGTATTAGTATCATTCATGATGCCTAAGGAAGTAGAAATATTCTCCATGAAGCAGTATGCCAACTAGGATTTTTATAAGATCTCATCAAGTGAAGTCAAAGGTGCTTTAATTTATTTGAGTTTTTGATATGGTTATGGTGCCCTAATTATCCTATAAACAATATGGTTGTGTAGGTCTCATTGATACCTTTCCAATGATACATCCCACTCTGTAAAACTCCTCCTAAGTGAGAAGCTATGTCCATTTGAAGATTGGTACTAAGTGGAGGACCTAAACTATAGTGCAAAAACCTTAGACACCAAATTTGTTAAAAGGTTGCATCTTTCAGTTGGATCCACCCTTCAGTATTTTGGTCAATGGTGTATTTCTAGCAAACGTACACCACATTTAACATTGTTAAATGTCAAGCAAATTTCATAAATTAGACGGATTTTATAGTTAGGTGAAATGATTGAATGGTAGATGTTGTCCATAGTTGCATGATGTTTAACATGACCTATTGGCCCAACCAAAGAATGACACATGGCAACACTTCATAGGACATGATGTGGCCCCTCTAGACTAACACTTGGCAAGATCATATTGGCCTGATGTGGTGACTTGCTAACTTGGGCACATGGAAAAAAAACATAGGATGCCTGTACAAGTGACATGAGACATCACTTGTTGACATCAGCAAGGTGATGTGGCATATTCACTAGGGCACGACACATGGCATAAACAATTGACACATTTTGATTGGTATAAATTTTTAATTCAAGTGACATGTGGCACCCCTCACAAGCTTCCACGTGGCATGATGATGTCATGCTAATGTCATCATGCCAGTGACAAGTGACCCTTGGGGTAGGGTCACATGGGATAATTGCATGGTCACATGAGATAAGACTGAGAGATGCTAATGTAATTCAAGGGATAGTTACATGAAACGATCACATGATGTTAGTTTTAATGACCCAATCCGAGCTCTTGAGGCTTTGGCACTAACATAATACAAGGGACAGTTATGTGAAATAGCCACATGACACTAAGTTTAATGACCTAATTTGAGCCTTTGGAGCTTTGGTGAGGGCACATAAGTGAGGTTATATGAATATGAACATCTACCCTATCTATATAACATTTGTGTGACCATTGTCATCCCAAAAACACTCCATCAATATAAATACAGAGGATCGAGCAATGCTAAGCAACAAATTCTATCATGATCAAAGCATGTGAACTCAATTAAATTCTGAGGCAAGCTTGAGAAGTTTTATTTGAATTTTGTTTTGGTTAAGTTTTTGCATGGAAACACTATCTGATTTGAATTACTCCAAGCATGACATAGTTGGTTGTTTTCGTTTTGGTAGAGTTGATCTCGTTTTGGTGGAGGTAAATGCCAAAGTTTGGTGATGCCCCCACCGAGATGTCACTGAGGCAGCCACGTGGTGAAGTGAGAGATTCATAACAAATATAGTTTTGGCATGAATTCCATATGTATATCAGCATCCAGTCTTGGCATGAGTGTCATACTATCATTTCCCATGATGAATTTGCATTGCTGAAGAATATTTCCCACAAGCCTGCCCACAAGTCATATATGCAATAAGAAGTATAAAAAAATGAGCTCAAGTGCCTAGTGTAACAAGCCCCATCAGATAGCGTGAGTGGTATTGGATTATTGTTGGCAGGATGATATTGTAAGTTTGAGTCCCAACAATGATCAGGTTTAAAATTTTTATTTTATTTTAATTTTCTTTATTTAGTCACATAATTAACCAAACCACTAATGAGCATGTTGTAGCATTGATGTCAGAAGTTAACCATTTTGTCTAATGCACCCAAAAAAAGGCATTATGTAGAATAGTTAATTAATTATATATATTTGGATGGTTATTTTGAGTTTTTTTACTCATTATTGGTCCAAATGTAATTCTGGAAGAAGCATGATATTCAAGTATTAAAGGTGCTTGTATTCAAATCTATGAAATGCCTTGTTAGCAATTATTTGATGTCCATAATCACCTTTATATGATTTGAGGGTTTATGAGTAAATTCTAGTGCTTTTGGAAATAAGGATAAAACTGGTTCCAAGAAGGAATTAGAGTGACTAGATTGATGAATGATTGGAGCAAAGTATTGACAATAACATGATAATTAGTGACAGAGATTGATATGAATATATTTGTAGTGTCTACAATATTTGCAGGGTGTGACAATGATTGTTACTGTGACAACATTTTGTGGGTTATAATGGCAGTGATAACAATGATAGTATGTGCAAGTTGAGATGATGGTGACAACATATACAAGTTGTGATGATGGTAATAGTGATTGTAGGTTGTGATTATTTCTCTTTACAAATCGATAACTATTTATGATGATAGTGGATCTAGTTTTAAAATGATATGAAATAGAGGTCCATATGGAGTTGAAGAAGGAGGTGGATCCCTTCATTGAGGTTGAAGCCTAGAGTAGGTTGGAGCTTGCACATCATCAAGGTTGGAGTATAGAGCAGGTTGGATCCCGCTCATGATCGAGTTTGGAGTCTCATTCAAGTTGTAGCCTATAACGAGCAGTTTCTTACATTATTTCGAGGTTGATGCTTCAATAAGGATGTATCCTACTGCAAGTGAAAACTTGCATTTCTTGGTGGTGGTTGCCTCTAGTAGGTTAGAGCCTGCAAATCTATTTAATGAATTGAAGCATATGAATAAGAAGAATTTGTGGTTTTCTCACGCATGGGTTTCCATGTAAAATCTTGTCTCTCTTTGTGATGTGATGGCTTCTTGATGGGTTGTTGATAACTTATGATGCATTGTTCTATATGATGATATGATGCTTATGGTTATGACTTATTGTAATAAGGTTTCTTGATTATGAAAAATTATGAAATGGTAAAATTTCTCTCACATTGATTCACCCCACCCAGCCACCCACCCCCACCCCCCCCCCGCGCCGCCCCCCCCCTCATGTTGCCTTTGGGCCAATAAGTGGTTTAAGAGTAGGTCATCTTCAAGAACAATTAACTACTAGAAGATGGATCCAATGAATCATGACAACATGGACTTAGATAAAACATTCGCTATTGTCTTGGAATTTAAGTTGGAAGATATTAAAAATAAAAATGAAATCCTGACAAAGTAACTTGATGAAGTTAAGAAGCAGTTGGAAGAACAAAAAAGAAAATAAAGGAGAAGAATGACCTAATTACCCATCTCAAGGAAGATGCAAATGCAACAAGGAAATCAACTAATGAAATTCAAAAAAA
>APFE030795776.1:0-12494 GCA_000404065.3 Pinus taeda
CCGCAAGGTTGAAGGACCACAGATTGAGAATCATGATATAACCGCGCCACTAAAAACAAAATAGGTAAACATTGGTACGGAGGCAGAGCCCAAATTCGCGAAGATTGGAGATTATTGGGATGACGCGACGGTGGATAAAGTTACTAAATTTCTCCGTGAATACCAGGATTTATTCCCTACCAAGTTTACAAATCTAAAAGGGATAATCGGAGACCTGGGTGTTATGAAGATCACATTGAAGCCCGACGCGAAACCGATAAAGAAAAGGCCTTACTGTCTCAATCTGAAGTATAAGGAGAAGGTCCGCTTAAAGCTAAACAAGATGCTCACGGCAGGCATCATTGAGCCCATGGAAGAATTTGATTGGGTAAGCCCAATGGTGGTACAGGAAAAGAAGCAGAAGGATGAAATAAGGATATGCATAGATCTCAGGAAGTTGAATGACACTTGTGTACATGATTCTTTCCCGACTCCATTCACTAATGAAGTGTTGAACAATGTAGGTGGCCAGGAAACATATTCCTTCACTGATGGCTTCTCTGGGTACCATCAGATCAAAATCGCACCAGAGGATAGTAGCAAGACGACCTTCGCGACTAAGTGGGGATGTTTTCAGTACACTGTAATGCCTTTTGGATTGAAGAATGTGCCTGCGATTTTTTCGCGCATAGTCATTGCTGCGTTAAAAGAATTTATTCATAAGTTCCTAGAAGTGTACTTTGATGACTGGACTGTGTTTGGGCTGGTGAAACTCCATGTTGCAAGTTTTCGCTTGATGTTAAATACCTACCGAAGATACCAGATCACGCTCAATCTGAAGAAATGTCTGTTTTGTGTTCCTTTTGGGACCTTGCTGGGTCATGTGGTTTGTAGATAGGGACTGATGGTAGGCCCCATGAAGATCGCGATGATACTAAACTTAGAAGCATCGAGGAGTGTGAAATAGTTGCACGCTACCCTAGGGCATACTGGATATTACAAAAAGTTTATCAAGGGCTATGCCCAGATCACCGCGTCTATGGAGAAGTTGTTGAAAAAGGATGTCACATTTTGCTAGAACGAGGATTGTAAGAAAATCTTGGATGTATTGAAAGAAAAGATGGTCACCATGCCGATTCTAGTCTTCCCAGATTGGAAGAAGGAGTTTCATGTACATGTCGACACATCATGTATAGTGTTGGGAGTAGTACTGACACAAGCTGGCGGAAGAGACTTGGTCCATCCTATAGTGTTCACAAGTAGAAGGTTATCCAAGGCAGAGAAGAACTATTCCACCACCAAGTGCGAGGGGTTAGCCATGGTATACATGCTCCAGAAATTTATACACTATTTGCTAAGTGGCCATTTTAATATGTATACAGATCATTCCGCATTGAAATACCTGGTGAATAAGCCTGTGTTGGGGGTGAGAATCTGTAGGTGGTTGTTATTGTTCCAGGAGTATGATTTTGAAGTTATTGTGAAGCCTGGACGACTGAACGCGAGACCAGACCATCTGTCGCGCATCGAAACAAGAGAAGAGCCCACTAACTTGGAGGAGGGATTGCTTGATGCGCAACTATTTACAATGCGTGTCGTGGATGGTCATTTTAAAGATATCATACACTTCCTAATGACAGGAACTACCCTGGAAGGATACACCATCCAACAGAAAAAGGAGTTAGTGGTGTGTGCGGCAGACTTTTCTGTCATCATCGTGCATCTGTACAAAAAGGGGTCTGATGAGATATTGCGACGATATGTACCAGAGTTTGAAAGGAGTAATATCCTTATGGAAGCTCATGGGGGCGCCAGGGAGGACATTATGTAGGGAGAGCGACTACGCAGAATATTATACGCGCAGGGTTGTGGTGGCCAACCCTCCATCAGGATTCAAAATCTTACTACAAAGCATGTGATGTGTGTCAAAGGACTGGAAAGACATCGCGGAGGGATGAGATGCCTCTGAATCCACAAATGACATTAAAACCCTTTGAAAAATAGGCAATAGCATTTGTGGAACCCATTTATCCCCAAGGAAAGAAGACAAGAGCGAGGTACATTATCACTGCGATAGAGTATTTGACTCGATGGGCAGAGGTGCAGCTTGTGAAGGATTGTACAGGCGCGACTACTGCAAAGTTCCTCTTTGAGTATGTACTGATGCGATTTGGGTGTCCAAAGATTTTGATGAGTGATCGCGATATGCACTTTCTGAACGAGACGATTAGCATGCTGATAGAGGAATTTCAGGTATATCACTAGAAAAGCACGCCTTATCACCCGCAGGCTAACAAGATGGTAGAAGCATTCAATAAAGTGCTGGAGAATACACTAACCAAGGTTTGTAATGATCAACGAAGTGATTGGGACCTACGCATACCACAGTACTATGGGCCTATTGGATGACGTGCAAGATGTTGACTAGACAAACACCCTTTAGGCTTGTATATGGTGTTGAAGCAGTGATGCCCATGGAATACATTGTGCCTAGTCTGTTCATACAACACTCACGGGTATGACGGATTGCACAACCCTGGAGGAGAGGCTCGCATAGTTGGCTGAGCTTGAGGAAGAAATATTCCTAGCTGGATTAACGGATCCAAAAGCAGTGCAAAAATGCATGGCATGACCGGCAAATTAAGCTGCGCACCTTTAAGGTAAATGACTTGGTTTTGTTATATTATAGCAAGTTTGATAAATTTCTAGGGAAATTCAGAATGCACTGGTTAGGGCCCTATGTCATTAAGGAGATTACTGACGGAGGAGCAGTTTAGCTAGTGAAATTGAATGGAGATCACTTCCAAGGAAAGGTGAATGGCAGTTGATTGAAGCCATACATTGGTGGTCCGACCATGTGACTATATGAAGGAAGCTCAGTCTTAGCGCTCCAAGCAGCTAAAAGGAGGCTCAGGACTACAAACTACACTACCCAAGTTAGGGAGCTGCGTGATTGGAGAATTGCGCAAAGAAAGGAAGTGTCACAGGGTTTGCGGCAGCGCGAAGGGTGTTGCGCTACCCAGGGAAAAATCACGTAAGACGGCCGAAAAGTGACCATTAACGTCAATGTTCATGATTTGATGGTAGAAATGCGGTCAAATGAAGTGGGCGGCCTGCATTTAGGATGGAATTTATGGGTTAGATCCTTCAAAATCTGCCGCCAATCCAACATTAATGAACCAAATTTGGGGGGAATGATCGGATTTGAATTCAAAATTCCCTATAAATTACAGGTGGCTGCCCAGCGAAAAACACTTGGCATTTTGAGTATTGAGTTGTTGAGCTCTCAGGCACACATGAACTGAGAATTATTCAAGGCTCTGATAAAGAGTTCAGCATTTGAGAACTTACCAAAGACATCACGAGCATTACTAATTAGCATTATGTCGACACCTGGCATATCTATGGACACCAAAGTAGTGACAACCGAAAAAGTTGCTCCAAAGGTTGCCAAAGTATTAGCAGAAGTCCCCAAATCACCAAGGATGCCGAGACCAAAGCCCACCCCAACCAAGCAAAGTGTGAGGGATAAGAAGGGCAAGCAGTCTGCAATACCAATGCGTGCATTGCTGAGAAGAAACCCACTGAAGGACAAGCCCTCTGCACAGGAAAAGGGCAAAGCCATCAATCTGGAGCTGGAGGAGGAAGAAATCAAAGACATCCCAATGGATGAGGAGGATGTGGGAATAGATGTGGATGAAGTTGAAGCCCAGGGTGCTGACCCTATCACTCGATTGCCTGAGTATGTCCCTCCATGCAAAGGCAAGATCAAGGTTCCAAAAGATATTGATGAGAGCAAGGTCCCCTTGCAAACCCCTCTGCTGCCTGATGAAATTGTTTTTGAAGGACCGCGCTTGGGGCGGGTTCCTCTATTAAAACTTAAAGACTGGGACTTGGCTGACCATGAGAAGTTCCCACACATGGCGACTGAGCAACTGATGCACCGCATTATCGATACAACCACCAAAATGGCCGCACTGGAGCTGCAGAGGTGGCTCGGAGGAGTATACAAGGCAAGTCTGGTCAACTTACTATGGGTTCTGCACTACAACCGCACCCTGGTTCTAGTATTAATCATCAAGAAGCTGCTATGCTTGGTGCATGATGGGTGTCCGTGGCTGGAGGATCCAATACCCATCATTGACAGATTGATCCACAGGATCATGCAGTTTCCCTACACAGGAGAAAATCCAACCATGATATTTGGTGGAAAAGGTGGTGAGCAGGCCCTCGCAGAGGCCATGAAAGAAAAGTTTAAGTCAGTTAAGAAGTCACGTGGATATACCATATCTAGCATCTGTGACCCTATTATAAAGGTGGCTACGTAGATTTTGTAGGGGAGGTGATGAGGAATTTGCACCGATGAGGTGCTAGCACTTGTCATCGTGCTAGCAACCCAGTGCGTCAAAGGAGTTTACTTCAATTGGGTAGATTATCTTTGCGGTGAGTTCCTTGCAAACTGCCACAAGGCACAGGAGCTGAGAAAGACGTTCCACTATGTGTGGCTCTTGCTGTCTATTGTGGTAGTAGCATGGGAGCTACCAAAGGACAACCAATTCCCTGCCGTCACGCGAGACCTACCAGAAGCAGCAAAGTACGCTTCGCTGTGGGCGACCAAGGATGCACAATGCATCAAGGACAACAAGATCTTCTAGATCTTGATGGAGATGAACATATGCATGGCCATCAATCACAAACCGCAGTTGTCACCTACGGTGTTTTCCAACCTGTAGGGCTACGTAGAGTTTAAAGCAGATTTTCACCATGTTTCCATCAGGGTGCGGAAGGACCCTATGCAGACATAGTATGAATTTCCTTACTTGGAAATGGATGATGCCATTGATGTAGTACTTGATCGATGGCTGGTAGAATGGCACACTACAACAGACTCGGCGGTGGGAGGGAGAAAGTCTATCGCGTAGCACAAGAAGGAGGAGGCCAAGCTCAAGATGACGTAGTTGGATGAAAAGAGAAAGAAGGAGGCCGTTGACAAGGCCTAGGCAGAGTGCGATGCCACTCAACAGATAAAGAATCAAATAGGTGGAATAGAGCGGGGCTCTGAAAAAGGCACAAGGTCGCCTTCACCCAAGACAGAGGAAGAGATGGATGAGCATATAGAGCAGCATGGCGCAGACCCACAGGCGACATCTGCTCGCATCAAGCGTCCAAGGGAGCAAGAGAAAGGAGGGTCCAGGAAGAAATCCAAGGCCACTAAGACATCACTGGACCCAGTCACCCTCATCGAGGGCAATTTGCATGACATTGGTGACATGTTGCGAGATGTCACCATGGAGGCCCTACAATAGTTTGAGCAGCAACAACAACTAGTATTGGGGGCTATCCAGACAGGTCTGTAGGAGTTGCAGGCCCGCACATCATAGGCTAGCATGGTGTCCACCAGCCTTGCTATCGACACTTTAAAAGCTGCCGAGATGTTGCGCACAAAGGCCTCCAGCGCGATAATGTTTCCTGATGGAGCACTTTCCATGGAGAATGAAGTTGACAAGCCCACTGTCAGCGCCCTTAAGGGAGTAGGGTTGAATCTGGCAGCACTCCCTAGCAAGGTGCTCAACCTCTTGCAGGATGGAGTGATTGCAGAGCTAAGGGCCCAAGAGCACCGCGCTCTAAAGGTGATCAAAGAGCAGTGGATTAACAATGAGCAGATGGCACTACAGTGAGACTCTGTCATTGCCGCCATGATCAAGGTGACCAACCAGAATAAGTGTATACTTCAGGTCGTAGAGGAGGCATGCCGAATGGTCCAAGAGTTGGCCATTCCTGAGAAAGAACCAGTTGAGGTGCACATCTGCAAGCTAGCTACAGGGGGTGCGTGATGCTTTACAGAAATGGTGAGGGTTCAGTTGGAGTTGAACCTGCAGATCACCGAGTTACAATTGAAGGCCCAACCTTCAACTCCGCCAGAAGTAAAGGAGCAGTGTGCAACCACTGTCTCAGAAGCAATAGTGGTGGTTGACAGTGTAGTAGCAGACTTCACACAACTTTTTGAGTAGTTGTTTGAGGTCCTGACGAGCTTGCAAGAGAACCCCAATGTATAGCAACTGGAGACAGAAGTGCGTGAGCTACAACAGTGCTATGATGAGGTAAAAGGCGCAGTGCGAACCGTCGTGCTCACACAAAGACTAGAAAAGATTTAGGGGGCAAAGTAACTGAAAGAACAAGTGGATGCAGTGCTGCATAAGGAAGCAGTGCTGAAGGTGCAACTGAAGCCCTGACTGGATGAGGCTTACATGGTCACAACCTCTATTGAAGGAAAGCTTGCGACTCCGCAAGAAACTTAGCAAAAGCTTCAGGCTGAGATTTCATGAGCAGCGACTCAGCAGATGGTTGAAGACGCGAAGTAAGCAGCCGCACAGTTCACTGCCGAGGTTGCGGTCATACAGGTAGAGTTGCGAGGTATTCGCACTAAGATATCCATGCCTGTTGAGTGACTCAAGGGCGAGTCACGATGTTTGTGTTGGGGGCCTGTTGGGAACGAGCTCCCCCAAGGATAGTTTTGGGGCTAAAAGCCCATGTTTTGGGTCAAGTTTTGTAATAAAGTTGTAAAGCCTCTGCATTTTGTGGTTGCAGAGCATGAAGGTGTCATGAGTTATAAAGGGTTGTCCGCCCTTATTTTGTAAAGTGTAAAGTCAGTTGTAGAGATCTACCCATAGTTCGCAGACCATGGGATTGTATAAAAAGAGATAAGTAAGTAAGCTCTAAGTAGTAGTAAGTTTGTAGAAGAAGTAAGAAGTCGTGAGCGATAAGGAGAGAAATCTAAGTTTCGGGTCTTAGTATAGGTAGAGGCTCTATAGCTGAGTACGCAAAGACCTAGGGTGGAAGTCCGTAACTGAGTGCGCGGATTGCTGCAGCTGTGTGCGCAGGGCAGATAGAGTCTGTAATTATATGAAGATATCGATAAAGAGAAGCATTCTACAAAGTCTATGTCTTTATTTCCTGTTAATGCATCTTACTATGTATGAATTTCATTTACAAACCTTATCTGATGCCTAATTACATTGGTTAATTGAACGTGCGTAAGAATATCTGTTTACGTGGTGCTAATTGTGGTTATTTAATAAGATAAGTAAGACACTTAAGGTAATTTGGGAATCTGCACAATACACTGCCCTAGTAGCTCGAAAAGTGCTTGAACCGCAGGTTAGGGCTGCACGAAGGTCAATCGTACCCCTTCACGGAGGTATCTAAGGGTGGAATAAGGGGTTGGACTAACAGAGCCCTAAAGCTTAACGACCTGCACAAAAGAAGGAATAGAAGGAATAAACCAACATCATGACCATCTCAGGGTGCAGAAACTTGATTCCAGCATCCCCCCATACTGCTTCGAGTGAGACTTTAGTCCGTGCTCCACGGGCTGATGTCAAATGGGCCGGTAGTGTAGGGATTTGTTTGGCTAACAAATGTTGAACCTGGGTCAGGCCCCATGCAGCCAACAGTATGGGAATTTGATCAAAGGTTCAAGGTATTGTTGGATCAGGTGAGATTTGATATAGCTCCGCAACAACACAAGGAATGGTTTATAGTTGGAGTTGGAAATGAAGTTAGAAGCTTCACTGATATGTGATACAAATGTGGGTATGCAACAGATCCAAATTCAGTTGGTGAATTTGAATATGCAATTACAAGATATGAAGAAGAGTAAAGAAGTTCACGACGAAGTGTGGTGTACAAAATGCAAAGCAGAAGGTCACTCTAAAGAGCAATGTCCTATTTTTAGAAATTACATAGCTAGTGGAACACCTAATACTTTAAATGTTGGATCTAGTTTATGGAGTGAGATATGCAAAACTAGAGGTGAACATCACTCTAAAGATTGCTATTTGTTACAAAAATATGTGCAGACTGTGAAGAATCTATTTTGTAAGTTTGTGGGGCATGATGAAAATAACTGTCGAGCCTATGAATTGATGATGGATTGTGGTGCTGATACATATAGAATGCAAGTTATAATTGTTATTATTTTTTATAACTGTGGTCAGGTAGGTCACTTCGCAAGAGAGAGTCAAAATATGATTACAATGTGTAAGTATTCCAAAGCATTTGGTCATGTAATAAAATTGTGTCTAGTACTTATAGTGAAAATGCAAGAAAATAAAAATCCACAGCCGACCTAGAACATCCAGATGATGACCACACAACCAAGGACATATGAACTCGCATTAATATTGTAACAAGGAATGGAGCTGCAATGGGAAATGAAAAAGCATATGGGAAGAAGGTAGTTGAAGATACATGGGTTAGAAAGACTACATAAAAAGCATCGATGTTCGATATTCACAAGGAAAAATAATTCCTTATGGAGGCGAACTGAAGTTTTATGGACGTGGGAGCTTCGACATCTAGCACGTAATCAAAGGAAAAGAATAACAACAACATAATAGCAGTTGTTACACAAGATATGGATCCAAGTATTTTAAAATCTCTCTTACAAACTTGTATGAAGTTGTTGAGAAACCAGAAAGTTGTAGAAGGACTACAAGAATTAAAAGACTCCTATGCATCTAAGGAAGTACCATGGAGTGAAATGTGCGAAGTAAATAATTTATATAGACAAAAGAGAACTGGAAAGGAAATGAGGCTTAGTGCACAAATAGGAGAATATGACATGGACCAAGTTATTTTAGATGTGGGATTTGAAGCTAATGTCTTAGCGAAGCAAACATGGTAACTAATGGGTAAACTAAAGTTGCAATGGTCACCTATTTAGCTGAGAATGGTGAATCAACAGAAGATTGTTCCTCTAGGAAGGTTATCAAGCATTACAGTGGACATTGAAAGAGTGCGCACTACTACAGATTTTGAGGTAATAGAAATTATGGATGACGGTAACCCCTACCTTGCATTGCTAGGATTGGATTGGGAATTTGTAAACATGGCTATAATCAACTTGAAGAAGAGGCAAATGACATTTGAAAGCAACAATATGAGAGTAATCGTTCCATTAGATCCACTAGAAGGAGCAAGGTATAATGAACCTGTTAAAGAAGAGTACAACGCAACTGAGATCGACAAAATTTATCAAATAACTACAAAAGAAAAGGAATGGATTAACCCTACTACATATGGAAAAATGGGGTGGAAACAAGATAGTTCTTGCACTTCAGATTCAAAAGAAGAATTGGAAAATCGACAGAACATGTTACATGAAGTATCTACAAGGCAATGTGCAAGACTCACTAAACCAGTGCATTGTATAACCTATGAGGTATGTAATTTTCCTTACTATGATGGTTTGGGTGATATAAATACTTTTATTGAAGAATATGAATAACATGTACCAGAATGTCAAATATTGTTAGCCCTAGATATAGCCCTAAGAGCTACTCCTGCTAGATGGTGGGGTACGTATACGAAGAATATAGGAACTTGGCAAGAATTTCGAAGGTTTATATGGGTAAGGTTTGGTCAAGTAGAAATAGAGCTGGCAGATAAATATGATGGTCAAACTGATCCTAAAGAGCACATTCATCTCTGTATGAAAGTATGGAAGGATATTCCACGAGAAGAATGGGTGTATGGGTTCATCTATACATTAGAGACAATTCCTCAAAACTAGTATTTGGAAACAGAACTTCGACATGGTACTATGAGGTGGATAGAGATGGTTGATGGGTTTATATTCACATTTAGGTTTGAAGATGACTGTCCATATATAGATTCATCCCTTTAGATACTAAAAAAGAATATTTTTGAGAATGAAATTCCACTCACTTGGTAGCCTAATTGGGTTGCGCAGCTACAAAATGTACTAGAATGCTACAACATCGTTGCATAAAAAGATGAAGACCCTCGCAATATTGACATAGCAGAATATGAAGGTTACCATGAAGTGAATGGACATGAGTTGGAAAGGCGAGATATAATGAAGCCATTGAAGACAAAGAAAATAAATATAGGGTCAGAAGAGAAGTCGAAGTTTGCAACCATAGGAGATTATTGGGATGAAGACATAGTCAGCAAGGTAAGAGATCTTCTGCATGACTGTCATGAGTTATTTCCCACTAAGTTTTCAGATATGAAGGGAATTGTAGGAGATTTAGGAGTTATGAAGATTCCTCTAAAGCCTGATGTGAAGCTAGTTAAGCAAAGGCCTTATAGACTAAATCCAAAAAACAAAGAAAAAGTGAAGAAAGAAATTGAGAAAATGATAGTAGCTGGAATCATTGAACCTGTGGAAGAATCAGAGTGGGTAAGTCCTATGGTAGTACAAGAAAATAAAACACAGGGTGAAATATGGATTTGTGTTGATTTAAGGAAGTTAAATGATGCATGTCTACATGATTCATTCCCTACACCTTTTACAGATGAAGTATTGGATAATGTAGGAGGACAAGAGGCCTACATATTCATAGATGGATTTTCAGGATACCATCAGATAAAAATTGCACTAGAAGATTGACATAAGACTACCTTCACTACAGAATGGGGACCATATCAATATACAA
This sequence comes from Pinus taeda, assembly GCA_000404065.3. Classification (NCBI taxonomy): domain Eukaryota; kingdom Viridiplantae; phylum Streptophyta; class Pinopsida; order Pinales; family Pinaceae; genus Pinus; species Pinus taeda. The sequence goes on from APFE030795776.1 coordinate 10,443, forward strand.
TGATGCCTTTTCGACTAAAGAATGCCCCTGCAATATTTTCAAGAGTAGTGGTTGCATCTTTCAAAGAATATATTCATAAGTTCTTAGAAGTATACTTCAATGATTGGACAGTGTTTGGGTTATTGAAGAAACATGTTGCAATCTTAATACTGATGCTTAACACATGTAGACAGTTATCAGATTTCTCTATATATCAAAAAGTGTATATTATGTGTACATTTTGGTATATTGTTAGGACATATTGTTTGCGAGAAAGGATTGATGATGGATCCTGCAAATAGTGCTATTATTGTGAATTTAACTCCACCAAAGATAGTTAGGCAACTTCACACCACACTAGGACATGAAGGATATTACATAAATTTTATCAAACGATATGCGCAAATCACTGCACCTATGGAAAAATTGCTGAAGAAAGATGTAACATTTCTATGGAATGAAGAGTGTCAAAAGAGCCTCGACACACTAAAAGAAAAGATGGTAACTGTGCCTATTTTGGTTTTCCCATAATGGAATAATGAATTTCATGTTCATGTGGATGCTTCATGCATAACTTTAGGAGTAGTACTGGCACAACCTGGTGTAGGAGAAATAGATCACCCCATAGCTTTTACAAGTTGGAAATTATCTAAAGCAGAGAAGAATTATACAATTGCATAAAGGTAAGGTCTAGCTATGGTATATGCATTACAGAAGTTCAGACATTATTTTTTGGGATCAAATTTGAAGGTGCTCACATATCACTCTGCACTAAAATATTTGGTAAACAAGCCTGTTTTAGGAGGAAAAATTGCAGATGGATATTAAGCACATATTTCATTAAAATTGGAAAAAATTTATTACAAGGACATCACTAGAATTGAGTTTTTTAGTTATTTTGAAATTCTAAATCCACTATTTAATTCCAAATTTAATGAAATATGTGTTATTACTATTTAAGGAGTATGAATTTGAATTTATTGTTAAGCCAGGAAGACTAAATGTTGGACCTAATCATTTGTTGAGGATAGAAATAGGAGAAGAATCAACAAATATAGAGGATAATATTCTTGATGCGCAGTTGTTTTCAATCAGAGTAGCAGATGAGCACTTCGTTGATATTATTAAGTTCTTAACTACAGGAATGGCCCCTTCAGAATACACTACACAGTAGAAGAAAGAGACAGTGGTTAAGGCAGGAAATTTTTCACTAATAGCAGGGAATTTGTATAGATTGGGACGAGATGAAATATTTGGCAGGTATGTTCCTAAGCACGAAAGACAGATAATTTTGACCAAATCTCATAGTGGCGTAGCTGGTGGACATTATGCAGGGAAAACCACTGCGCAAAATTTTTTAAGAGCAGAACTATGGTGGCCTACATTACACAAAGATACAAAGGAATATTGTCGAGCTTGTGATATCTGCCAAAGAACAGGAAAACCTTCAAGAAGATATCAAATTCCACTAGTACCACAAGTAATGTTGCAGGCTTTTGATAAATGGGCTATTGATTTTGTGGGACCGATCAATACACCAGGGAAAAATACTGGTTCAAGGTATATAATCACCGCGACCAATTATCTGACTAGGTGGGCTGAAGCATAGCCTATGTTGGATTACAACACAGAAATTGCTGTGAAGTTCATATTTGAGTATATTTTGTCCAGATTTGGGTGTCCAAAGATATTGATGAGTGATTAAGGGTCACATTTCTTGAATCAAACCATTGAAGCATTGACTGAGGAATTTCAAGTTTACCGCTAGAAAAGCACTCCTTATCATCCTGAGGCAAATGGAATTGTGGAAGCATTCAATAGGATTCTGGAGAATGCATTCACAAAAGTGTGCAATGTGAACATAAATGACTGGGATCTAAGGATTCCAGCAGTTTTATGGGCATATAGGACAACATGCAAGAAAATAAGAGGACATACACCTTTTAGGTTGGTATATCGACAAGAAGAAATCATGCCTATGGAGTACATTGTGCCAAGTTTGAGAATTGCAACTTTCACAGACATGGCAGACTCCGATATAATGGAAGAAAGGATGGCACAAGACTTGCTCTA
>APFE030795790.1:0-11249 GCA_000404065.3 Pinus taeda
GTAGGCTAAGCTATCCTAGAGTAGGATACAATAGAGTAGGCTAGGGTAGAGTAGATTATGCTAGAGTAGGCTAGGCCAGGCTAGAATACGCTAATCTAGATAAGAGTGGGATATAGTAGACTAGGCTAGGTGAGGATAGAGTAGGCTAGGCTAGGCCAAGGAAGGAATCAATAGCCTAGAATAATGTAGGCTAGGGTACTCTAAGCCAAGTTAGGTTAGAGAAGGCTAGGTTAGGCACACATACAAAGGAATTAAAAATTAAAATCAAACATGCATGGGCCAGAATTAAATATACTCGGAAGCCCTGTATTTTCTTAAAATGAAACAATTGTGCCAGAAGGCCCCATCACCCATCTCACACTGTTTCACACAAGCATCATAGCACTAGCAACCTTTTCCTATTCATAAGCACGTGTTAATAATATAACTTAACGATTCAGGGGAAAGAAACAACTATCCTACGCAAAGCCACATGACATCAAATCACCTGTTCCATCTCATATCTTTGCTTCCGTAGCTTATCTTCCCGCTTCTTCATTCATGGTGCCACTTGAAATAAATCTTACTTGCATATCAAACCAAGTTATCATGCAAAAATATTACAAACAATTCAATTCTTACATGAACATGGAAATTACAAAGACCCTTGTGGCTAATTAACACTAGGCATTCTTCAGGTAAACCAAACTAGGTACCTAATTAATACAGAAGCTTGTTGATTTATAGATGAAAAATGACAATTATAGGTTAAGAATGGCTTATAGGTTTGTATATTTATATATGAATGGCTTAATTGCTTTGTGGATATTTCCCTCTCAGAGGGTTATACCATGTAAAACTTCTTGTGATGACCAAAGACCTATTTCTTTTGTGGTGCTAGTTCCTATGATTACCCAAATATTGATTTCATCATAACATCAAACTTCTTGTGAGGTTAACTACTTTCTCTTCAAAGATCGAGGTAGCTTACAATAACTATAATGTTATTTCTTCTCCTTGTGAAGTGTTGTTCTCTATTTTTATGATAAGACTTGGTAGTTGTTGAGTACTAGGTGAGTTTATAACCATTATTTCCATTCTAGAATCAAACCTCTTGAGCTCCTATTAATTTCTCTTAAAGATGCAATCCTACTCCCCATTTTCTGCAAAATTAGTGCATTGTGGAATTTTGATTATTCCATTGCATCCAAAGTTGTCCTTTAAGTCAGATATGTCTTTCAATTCATAAAAAAGTGTTTGTTTTCCAAAAATATAAATATTTCCCTCATGGCCATCCATTTAAAATGTGGTATTGGTAATAAAATTTTGATTTTATAAAGATTTATTTTGGTATTATTCTTGTAATTGCATAGTTATTTTTGTTTTCTCAATTCCTTATTTTGGTGTTCCCTAATATTGTTTGGCAAAGCACTGTTGTTTTAGGTCTCTCAGATCTCTGCTATTCACAAACCCCAAGGTCCTCACTAGCTTCCTAACAGTCCTTGACTTTATTTCCTCACCATTTTCTAGCAATATTTTTTTCTTGGTTCCAGGCTCCTCCTACAACATGGTTCTCTTTGTAGTAGTCATGCAACATTTCTCCTCGTGGGTATTGTTTTCTATCAAAATACCCCACCCCCAACCTCCTTTTCAGCCATCCATGCCAATGGAAACATCCTCCTTGGTACCAATTCCCTCCCTATAGACAACAATTTCCTTAGTAATCACCCCCCATTTCAAGTGGTTTTGTCAACCGTTACTTCAATCGCACTGCCCATAGCTGGTAATTCTTAGAGATCACACCCATTCAAGCATTAATATTACCTACAAAGTAAAGATCACTGCTTGTTTTCCAAACCAAACACTTTGACCATACACCCGTACCACATGGAGACAACCTATGGCTAAAGCTAATAGGCACATCAAGCAGCTTGCCAAGTGGAAACATTGTATTGCCAAGCTAATAGGAATGTCAAACACCTTGCAAAGTGGGACCAGCTAAACTTTTCCCTACAAAAAACTAGAAGACGACGAGGGCATGTTGAATAGGATGAAAAGTAACACATCAACATCCTAATAGCATTACTTGCCACATGGTACAAAGATTGCCTTTTATGGCAGCAATTACAAGACACCTGCCATGTCATCTACCACATACCATCACGAGAGTAGTGCCACTTTTGCAAGCATGTGATTTGACAAAGACACATCACTCTACCATGAGTCATTGCCATGTGCTACTATGTCATATATGATCTACCACATCAACATTTTGAAGAGCCCCTTTCATTGAAATTTCAAATTTTTACAGTGATTTCAAGCATGCAAAGTCCACTTCAAGTATAATTTTTTGCATAGGGTGTTTTTTCATTCTCTATGCAGTGGCACAATTAGTTTTTGGAAATTCCATTGTGTGGTGCATCCTACTACTGAGTTTTCTAAGGTAACCCCTTCTAATCCTCATTTATGGACCTTTTGAAATGCAAGTCTTTAGCCATACAAGCACTTTTTGTAGTATCATTTATTGGAAGTGCATATTTTCATGCACTTTACATTGGTGCAATCAGGTTTTGTATTTATAGCAATTTGATTTCTTTTCTTCGTGATGGATAATATGAATGTAGCTGGCTTAGATAAGGGCTGGACAGAACTAGATCTGGATGAGTCGGAAGCAACATATGAACTATGGTTTACTGATAACAGTTACAACTCATTTTCATTAGCTGGAGATGGCGAAACTTATGTTGGTGAGTCCACATGGGATCCAGAGTTTGCAAAGGATCAAGAGCCTAGTCTAAAAGATCATGAAAAGAAAACATATGAAGGCCAAGAGTTGAAATATTCCTTAGAAGAAGATATGCTGAGAAAGAATATTATGCAGCTAATTCAAGGAATAAGTGATGAATTCGGTCTCTTTGCTATCAACACCTTGACTGCATGATAGATAAGTTCATGATTAGACAAGGTGAAGTTTTAGAAGCTGTTGCACAAACATATCTTAGGATTGCACTTCTAGCTATTGTCATGGACATAGAATATCAGTCTATAACTCATGGAGCAAGAGAACATGTAGAAGCAACTTAAGAGACAGAATAAAATGGAGGAAGAATTTTAAGAACAGGAAAACGTAAAGGAGCTTGAGAGCCTAATATTTTTTCTTAAAGGAAGAGAAAAGGAGTCTGCGGAGCTTTCTTCCAAGACTAGGCAAATGATAAATTCACTCTTATAGGTAGAGGCCCAAATAAAAGAGTTTCAGTAGGATCTTGAATGTGCTCAAAAGAGACAACGTCTGAAAGAGTCATCCATCGAGAGACTTGCATCAGCTATTGTGGAGAGAGAGGATAAAAAGGATAATATAGTCAAACTGCATCAAGAACTTAAAGAAATGAAACATAAAGATTTGGTATCTGCTAGGCAAGCGATTTTTTTTCCAAGCAAGAGGAAGCCAAACTAGTTGAAATAAAAATTAAATATTGCATATGAAGAAGCCATCGGACCCTTACTAGCTTAGAGCGAGAAATTTCCACCTTGAAATCCTTATTAGAAGAAGAAAATTCAAGTTTGAAGCATGTGAGTAGTGAGCTGCAAGGTCAACTAAAAGCTCACAATCTTTACAAAGCAAGGTTGTCACTTTATCAAGTGAGTTGACTACAAAAGTACGAGTACAAGCACAACCTAGGTCAGAAATTTCAAATTACGAGGTTGGAAAATGATAGAGATGCAATGTATGATTATCTGAAGGAAAAATGTACATGAAGCAGAACAAAAATTAGCCAGTATGGAAGTAACTTAAAACAAAATGAAAGCCATGTGATGCTACTTCGGAGAATATGAAAAGAGAATTGATTTATGCCAATTACTAATAATAATAATTCAAGATTGATGGGAGACTAGAAATACTTGTGATACAAAGGAATTAAAAATTAAAATCAAACCTGCATGGGCCAAAATTAAATATACTCAGAAGCCATGTATTTTCATAAAATGAAACAACTGTGCCAGAAGGCCCCATTACCCATCTCACACTGTTTCACGCAAGCATCATAGCACTAGTAGCCTTCTCCTATTCATAAACATGTGTTAATAATATAACTTAACGATTCAAGAGAAAGAAACAACTATCCTACGCAAAGCCACATGACATAAAATCACCTGTTCCTTCTCATATCTTTGCTTCTGTAGCTTATCTCCCTGCTTCTTCCTTAATGGGTCCTGACCTAAAATCTTCTTGATGGCCTCAACGTATAATATAAAACCACATAAGAACTTATTTACATTAAACCTTTTACATAATTTTTCTATGAGAAATACGCCCACTAGAAACTCCCACGATTGTAACCCGACCCACCCACACATAGTGATGCATACTTGAATCTCATTGGCAGCGTGCTCTACTTGCACTTAGTTACATGATTTTTTTTATGTAAATTTTCTGTGAGAAATATGCCCACTAGAAAATCCCATGATTGTAAACCCACCAAGCCATGCATATTTGAATCTCACTTGCAGCCTTCTCTACTTGCATCTTGTGTCCCTGACCTGCCTTTGCTTTCTTCAATTGTTGTTCCACCTCTCATAACTTTTCTTTTTGTTCTGTACTGTAAGCAAGTACATGTTAGGAGAAAAGCAAGAGATGCCTTTAAAAATGATTTTGAACCCACGTGGTTGCACATCCTCATTATTAATAATGAGATAACAATAAAACAAATTTGCACTAGACTTTCATCTCGCTCACTTTCAATGATAAAATGTACATTATAATACCCCTTACCAGAGAAAAAAATCACACCTTATCATTAATCAGAATAATTGACAAAATAGGGCATATATGTGTAATCATACATATACCAATTTCATCTAGAAACTTTTAACATATATTAGAATAGATCACAAAATAGTGGACCTAAAAGTGAAAAAATCATGCAGCATCAAAAATACATCAAATAACATCTATTAGACATTTACAAATTTTCTAGGTCAAGCCATTCAATGCTACAAATTACAAATGTGAGATTGCGGAGTCAAGACCCGCCAAGCTGTATTTATCAATATTGTGGACATCTATTTATGTTCCTACCTAGTCAGGTTACCAAAACTACAACCAACTGGTGTACACTGGGTACCATTCTTGAAGAGGGAAAGTGCCCAGTGGGTTTCCCCATGATGTGCATTTCTTTGGCAAAAGAACTTCCCTTGTTAGTAAAAATAATGAGTAGCAAATGTCTGTCTATTTTCTCTATCAGATAACAGAGATATGTTTGAAATACAAAGTAATGAAAATATCACACGAAAATATACTAGTTTCCTAGCCACGAGAAGAAAAAATCCATCAATTAAGGAGAGTTTACAAGAGATGTGAAGCAGCCTAACAAGAAGAACAAAATTTCACAGAGGAAAAGAAGAATGTGAAGACTGACAATTTACACAAAAAGGGTGAAAGAGATCAAAATTACGTTATATAAAGTTAGAAAACAATGTGCAATCATCTCAACACAAGAAAATACAACAGATCTAAAAATAAAACTGATAACCAAAACTTTCTCAACAATTTTTTTGGTAACGAACTAAACAAATTCAAGTGAACATTTTAGAAATTGGGAACTAACTATAAATTGTTTGTTTAATGGCTTATTATCTTTTGCTTACGATGTTAAGAAAATACTGAAACAATTAACAACCCACTAAAATTTGATTTTCTTTAATACAAGTTTTTGCAACACAAAATATAAATATGCCAATAAACATGCTAAGATTAGTTGCACGGAAAAAGACATACTTCTTTGACTGGTTTGAGGGAGTCCTTCTGGAATTTCAATAAGATTTTCTCTTACTTCTGAATCAACATCTTTGCATGACTGCATAGCCCTTTGGCTTGCAATAAGGGGAACTTCCTTCTTATCATCAAAAGTTAAATTTCCAATTTCTTGTTTTCGTTTAATTCTCTTCTTCTTTCCTTCAAGTTCAACATCCACAATTTCTGCATCTTCATTGGCTGATGCAGCTTCTTCTTCATCATATTCCTGATATAAATCTTCTAAATCCCTTTCATATTTTGACCTTTTCAATATTCTTTTATGAAGTGCTGCATTTCATCTTCCTCATCATCTTCATCATATTCAACATCCACCATCTGCTTCTTAGGCATCCTTAAACTACGTCACTGAGATGTTTCATTTCCGTTCTCATCTTACTCACACTCACCAACTGGACCATGTTTCTTGGTGGTCCTTGATATTTTACTAATGCTTCCTCACCATCATCATCCTCATCATGTTCACCATCCAGTATGTGTTTCTTAGGTATCCTTGTCCTTTTATGAACATGTTCGCCAACTAATAAATTATTAGTCATTTCTGCCTTCTTTCTAGAAGTAATTCCCTTGGCATGATGTGTATCCATCTCTGCAATAGATACATTGGTATAAAACTGAAGGTCCTTCTTAGGTGATTCTTGCATTTCCACCCTTACAAGGAAGTAATCTTCATCATCTGAATTTTCCAGCACATTGGATATGGAGTCAACTCATGTCCTTGAGTGCAGTAGTATGGCATACCTAATATGAAATCTTCCATATAACCATCAACAGATCTTGACCAGCAACATGTATTTAGACAAATTTAAAACGTAAACCACTACCTTCATTAAATTTAATGGTATGAAACATATTCTGCCATGGGTGTCAACACCTTTAGATTATAGAAATATTCTCAATTAGGTAACTCAGCGCCATTAGAGGACTAAGCATGGAAAATCCTTGCATGCACATGTTAAATAAAACGGGAAAAATGTTGATGACAACACAATGGGATATACAGGAACTACAAAATAAAATGGTAAAGAAAATATGTTGCCTTCAACTGATGAAAATATAACCATAACAAATCCATATTAAACTTATATTTATCAAGGAGAGGGTCAAATTTCTCGATGTGTACATTTCTTTTATCATTTAATCTGAAGAACTTAATTCATGACATGGAATTAAGTGATTAAAAAAACTACAACTAATGAAATTTAATCCCTCTCAGTGCTTGATAAATTTGGATTTAATATCAACCAACAATGGTTTAATATTTTTTTGGATGCTGTCACATGTCTATGTACATGAAAATATCTCTATCATACTGGCCCGCAAAGCACCTCACTACTCTCACTGCACAAAGGCACATACCAGTATATGCTACTTTAGAGCTTGGTAGATGTATGAAAGATTGTTAAGGTAAATTCACCAGCAGAGTTGGATTTTTATATTACCAAGGCACCTATGCATGTACCAGTGACATAAAAGAGAAATTACTCTGAATTGACAATAGTTTTGTTCAACGGGATTGAACAAATGGCATAAATCCTAGGTTATTTGGTGGTAGTTGAGATGGTACTAAACAATAAAAGAATAATTAAAATATGATATAAATTTGTTTGTACATCATATGCCCAACTTATAACTGAAGAATAAGTATTTGACGTCATCTCCCACCTTTAGTTTCTTGTGGAGGCTTCCTAGATGCAGATGAGCCTTCCAAACCCTTTTGTTTGGTTCCTCTTGGATTGTCAGATGCAGATGAAGCTTCCAAACCCTTATGTTTGGTTCCTCCTAGATTGTTAGTGGAATTTGCATGAATAGTATGAGTAACTCCACCTACCTTAAGCTTCACCTTTGTTAACTGAACCTCTTGAGAAGGCGGATCATCTTGCTGTAGCACTGATTTATCCAAAGACTTCATATCAGCATACCTGTTACGAGAGGCTCTTCCATCAATCGATGTTTTGACTTGTCCCCCATTCTGACCTTTGCTAGTTGATTTTGATAGTGCTACGTGACGACTATCCATAGTCCGCCCTTTTGCCCTCCTACCTCCATGTGTCATTCCACTATGCCCAGAGTCCATTACTCCTTTTAGTTGACTCAGATTGTGGGAATCTGAGGATCTTCTCTCCAGCACTTTGTGCCAATCAGAATTATGCCAGTCCCTCGAAGACCCACATGACTAGGGTCTTGGCAGCCTTCGATGCTTTTCACATTTCCCTGCACATATTGATCCCTATTCCTATCCTGGTCCCTTTCACGATCATGATCCAATATGTCGTGACTACCATTCCCCTCATAAGAATCCTCCCTATCCATCCCACCATCACGAAACCACTTCAAGCGATCTAAATCATCGTAGTGTCACTTCCGCTTGAATGCTTCACCAAATCTGCCCCTTTCCTTCTTGGCCTTCTCCCCAGTCAAATACTCCTTGGAATCCCTCTCATAATGAAACCCATCCCTGTGACTTTTCTCCCTGAAATACTTCTCAGGCCTCTTACTCCGCTCATAATCTTGAGGCTTGGAATCCCTCTATCATACTTCCTGTCATGATTCCTATCATTATCTGGGCTCCTGTCACAATACTTGCCATTATGGTCTGTAGCATCCCTCCGAACCCTCTTCATTTCATCCCTCTCGGGTACCCAGTCATCATCTTCACCATCCATTTTGTGACTAGTTGAGTTATTACCGCTCCTTGGCATTCTCTTGTAATCATCACCATGAGAATGAGGATTAGAATACTTACCACATTCTTCATTCAAACCCTTATCAACATTTCCAGCACTTCAAGGACTTGAGGGTGGGGAATTTGATGACGACAAATGCTCGTACTCATTGAGAAGCATTGCATAGGATCAACCCGATCTGTGCTTCCTTACCGAAAATGCCTGTGGCTTCCTCACGTCTTTAATGCCATCATAGTCCAGCTGCTCGACCCTCTCCATGCCTGCACCCTCTGCAACAAAATTCTTCAGAAAAAATCTCAAAAACCCAACAACAAAACCCTCATATACTCCACGAACCCTTGACCAATATCTGCAGCAAAATCCTTAGAAAAAAACCTCAAAGACCCAGCTTCCTCCTTTGTCAGGGTTCTTTCAGAGATGACTTAAAGGATGCCATGAGTTCTATGCTCAAATTTATGTCAAATACTGGGGCTCCCTTCATGGAAAATGTGTATCCATGCTTCAACTACTTCGACGATAGAAGCATTTCTTTGGATTATGCGCTGTCTATGTCTATGTCTATCGAATCTAGTGCAAGGCATTTCTTCCATTTCTGTCACAATTATTTCAGAGAGATCGCTTCCATTCTTTTATGTGATGAATAGTAACCTCCATGGAATTCGATTACAGCTACTTTACTCTCAGAGCAACCTCAATCCATTCATTTCAGTTTTATCATTTTATTTTCCTTCTGCTTTTGTCTCCTCTAATAGATTTAATAGTTTCTTTTTAATTCATTTCTACCATTGTATCTCGAATCTTATATTGCAGGACATTTCTTTCATTTCACTGAAAATTATTCAAGTGATCCATTATTCCACTGTTCTATGTTGCAGGGCATTTCGCTGAAAATTATTCAAGTGATAGAAATGGATAGAAATAGAACCTACATGGGACTCGAACACTACAACAAATTCAATCACAGTTCCACTTCTCCGGCAGGATTTGTCAGGTGAGTTTAAGTAAATTGGGTTTTGCTAGAGAACCCTTTCAACATGAGAGTCATACAGGTTTTTGTAAAAGTATATCGTGTTATCAGACGTAATTTCAATTTTTTCATAAATTATAAATAGCTATTATTTAAGTGCTGAAAATAATTTTAATTTTCTTCGTTTAGCACTTTCTCCATTAGCGGGAGCAAATACAAAGGAGGCGTTTATTCATTTTAATATGGTACAAAGCCTTTCCCTAAAATTTGTGCATTTAAAAACTGACAGAGATTTCAATAAAATTGCTGTCATGCAGCAATCGCAGTCATTCTTCTGCCCATTCGAAAGATTGAATGGACATCTAGAGAAACTGTCGATTTGGTATGAATATTTTTGGGCACTTGTCTTTCTCAAAATCAATTTTTTAGATTTGTTTTCATATTATTATTATGGTAAAGGTTAATGTATTTTGGATTGGTTTTTAGTTTATTTATTTATTTTAAGTGATTTTTAAAATTTACATAATTAATAAGTTGCTTACATTATATTTTATTAATAGTATAATGTATTAGGGTATATTCATTTTATTAAAATAAAATAATGATTTTTTTTTGAATTTATATAGTACAAAGTGACAATGCCTTTATATCGAAATTTCTGTTGTAAAATTAAATTGAAATTTAAATGTTTCATTAAAATTGATTTTGAATATATATATATATATATATATATATATATATATATATATATATATATAGTTTTAGAGTAGGATAGGCTAAGCTAGAGTGGGCTAGGATATAATAATGGACTAGGCTACACAAGGATAGAGTAGAGTAATTTAAACAAGGATAGAATAGACTAGGCCACATTAGACTAGACTAGGCTACGCTAAGGTAGGATAGAGTAGGCTAGGCTAAGCTAGGCTAGAGTATGCTAGGTTAGGCATGAGAAAGCTAGAGTAGGTTAGGTTATAGTATGCTAGGCTTAGTTAGGTTAGAGTAGGATAGACTACGAAACACTAGGGTAAGTTGGGATACAATAGTTTACGCTAGAGAAAGGTAGGCCATGTCAGGATAGAGTAGGCTAGACTAGGCCATAGAAGGCTTTGCTAGGTTAGGAGAGCCTAGTCTAGAATAAGCTAGGCTAGAGTAGGCTAGGTGAGTAGTCTAGGCTACATTAGGCTAGAGTAGAGTAGGTTAGGCTAGGCTAGACTAGTGTAGGCTCGAGTAGAGTAGTCTAGGCTAGAGTAGGCTAGACTAGTTAAGGGTAGGGTAGGCTAGGCTAAAGTAGACTACACTAGGTTAGGCTATGTTAAGCTAAGGTAGGCTAAAGTAGGTTAGTCTAAGCTAACCTATGCTAGGTTAGAGCAGGCCACACTAGGCTACAATAAGTCAGGCTAGAGAATGCTAGGCTAGGCCATGTTAAGCCATGAGAGGTAGAGTAGGCTAGGCTAGACTAGGCTAATATAAGTTAGAGTGGACTAGGCAAGGCTATACTAGGATAGAGTATGCTAAGCTAGGGTTGGCGAGATTGGGTTAAGCTAGGCTAGGCTAGGCAAGAGTAGGCTAGAGTAACCTAGGCTAGAATAGACTAGAGTAGGCTAGGGTAGGGAAGAGTAGCCACCACAAGAATAGGGAAGAGTAGGCTAGACTAGTCTTGAGAAGACTAGGCTAGGCTAGATTAGGGTAGGCTAGGCTAGAGTAGGTGAGCCTAGGCTGGAGTAGGCTAGGCTAGGCCACGCTAAGTTTAGTTAGACTAGAGTAAGCTAGGCTAGGCAAGACTGGGCTAGGGTAGTCTAGACTA
>APFE030795792.1:15087-26225 GCA_000404065.3 Pinus taeda
CTGAGTAAAGTCTATGCTAATTATATTCAAAGAGAAAAAAATATGTACAGAGAGGATCAGACCTCTGAGGGAGCCATAGCCATCCCTCTGTCAAAATATTTTTGCAAAATTGCTTACAATATTGATCAGAGCCTGCAAAAATCTGCTCAGACCTCTGTATTTCAAAACAAAACAACATAAAATAGAGAATTTTACTTTGTGAGTTGACAAAATTGGAGGTCCAAGAGAAAGAGCTTGCGTTGAAGGCGCCAAACTGGAAAGCGTAGTACCGAGCTGCCTGGTAATTAGCCGCGAGTTCTTAAGCTGCGAAACTGAGATGCGTTCCTGAGGCTTCAAGAAAAGGATTGAAACTTACTTTGAATCTTCAGTATCCTGCTTTTCGACCTTGTCCGGGGCGCGCTCCTAGGTTACCTCCACCCCGTCCTTGACTTCCAACAGAGAGCCATCCGGAGGAGTCCTGAGGTGTAGGATATTAGCATATTCCTCCCCTGGTTGAGAGTCGACTATAGGCTCCTGAGGAGAGCTTTACTGAAGATTGTCCTCCTCATGACCCTCCTCTTCCTGCACCTCCTCTGAAACTTCTAAATGCTCCTCCACCAATCTGCTCTGAGACGAATTGGCGGATTTAGAGGGTGATTGATCTGTTGAGGCTGCCACTGAGCTAGCTGGGTCATCTTCTTCCTCCAAGAAGATGACAGTGACCAAGGCAGAGATGAGTGGCTTGTTAAGCCGGCTTTTGAATTTAAAACGGGCGAAGTGCAACGAGCTATTGAGGGAAGGACCAAACTCCTCGGAGTTCGGCGAGGAGGAGGGCGCTGCCATGGCAAGCAGAGAGATGCGACGAGGTTCCGAGCTTCCCCGCCCTCCTTGCCTTCCCCGCAAACCAAAATTGCCCCCGCGTCTGGGAATTCCTCGCGTACGGGGCGCCATGATCAGACTAAACAGCACAAGAAATAGGCTTGAAGGGTGAGGGTATCGGATAAACAGATGAAGGCTTGAAAGTGCCCAGAAGAGAGCCCCTGCGGAAGAGAATGAAACCCAAACTGATGGACGATGACCCTCCACACCTACGATGACCCAATTTCCCACCCAGACCCGAATACCCGAGGCTAAAACCGAAATTCGAACCAGGCAACTGCCAGAGATTGGCCTGAGAAGCCAAACCCACAAATCAACCTGCAACTTAGGACATTCTGTAGTTGCGCATAGCAAAGAAAAGGAGTTGCGTATAGGAAAGTTCTGAGTCCCAGGCTGCCCCTGAGAGCAGGACCACCTGGGACAACCACCGCGGCCAAGTCGAAGAGAACCAGAGCACATGGAAACACTCTGCACATAACCTGACTTCCTTGTTGAATTTCTGAGCGGAGCCGAGTCGAATAAGAACCCAAACCGGCACTCCATCCTATTAACCTCTAACCTTGTACTGTCGGCTCGAACCAGCGATAAAGGATAATAAATTATCTGCAGAGTGTAGTAATGGAGCCTTACCTCCGGCATCTTATCCCGCCTTGAATGCATGCCAGGTGCCAGCTTCGCGTGCCGCATAGTAAACACCTATTGATTGCTGGTTAAGACACCCGCATCCGCGTTTCATGTACTCATATATTATTGTATTCAGTCCTGGCTCAGTTTTTAGCAGGTGCATTATGTATATGGGACACATTGTATTATTTTCAGGCTCGGTTAGGCCAACGTGTCATGTGTCATTCAACATGTACTTCATTGCTCAGTTTTATGTTTCTTGGCACATCATCATTTTTGTACTAAGTTATCTCGACGGGTATAGGTATGCCTCCCCCGCCTCACTGAGATCCGGTACCACAACATAAAAGAAGACTTGAATTGGTCTTGCCCCCTTTGTCCCTATCCTCTTTCACTTCAGCCCCATTGATCTCTCTCTCTCTCTCTCTCTCTCTCTCTCTCTCTCTCTCCACTTGGTTGTCTAGTGATTGTGTCTTTACAACGTACTTCAGTTATACGTTTTTCTCCTAACACTTGTACATTAAGGGGAAATCTGTTACCAAAAAATTGATCATCTAGCCTAATTTACTAGATGGATCGAAGTACACCATGTAAGGCCAATTTTACCATAGTAAAATTGCTTTCACTGTGAGAAATTACTTAATAAACCACATTTGTTAAAGTATTTTATAATTAAAGCCATGAAAAATAATTAAATAAATCACTTTTTATTTAATTATCTTCTAAGAATAATTAATTAAACCATTGTTTAGCTAATATTCCTTGTCATATTCCACCCAGTTATGAAAAATCAACTAATAAATTATTAATTTTAGATCTAAAACTTTTGTGATCCATAATGTATATATCAATGTTTCAGATTAATCACATCATTGAGATTGGGTCGACGTTTCGAACCAGCTACTGTGGTTCATCTTCAGGACAAGGTGAGAAATCAGTAGATCTGAGGGAATAAATAGCGAAGATGCATCACTACTCAGAGTTAGTCGTTAGGAAATTTGTTAAATTGTTTAATAATTTGGTTGTTATGGAATAAATAATTATTATGTTTCGTTATAATTTGATAATATTAATTTAGCTGGAAAATAATTGTTATGTGATAAATAAATATTATATCTCAATATTATAGATGGAATAATGATTTTAATATTATATTAAATATTCTAATCATATTTTTAGTTAGGGTTTGACCCATAATGTTAGTTAAATCATCTATAACTAATTGATTAAATAATTTAATATTATTAGTTCTCGTAATAATATAAAATCTAATCAATAATGTGTGATGGTATTATTATTATTATTATTATGATTATAGAGATTCATTAGTTTAGAACTATTATTGTAAATTTCAAAAACATATTAATTTCTATAATAGTAAAATATAATTATTCTAAGGGATGCATCCTTTAGAATGCATCCTTTCTATTTATTCCCTCAGATCTACTGATTTCTCACCTTGTCCTGAAGATGAACCACAATAGCCAGTTCGAAACATCGACCCAATCTCAACGATGTGATAAATCTGAAAGACTAATATATAAATTATTAATTATCTTGTTTTTCTCTAGGAATAATTAATTAATCACATATTACTTATTATTCCTTGTCAAATTTGACTAAATCCCTCACGAATAATTAAATAAATCATTATTTGTTTATTATTCCTTAACCAATTTTTTGAGATGATATATAAATCATTTATTTATTTATTATTTCTAAACAAAAGTTTAAATACTTTTTCCTTCCTAACCAAATCTAATAAAATATGTGAAGTGGTTATTCTGGTGATAAGGTTAATAATATTTTATTATTACTCATTATTCGAGGATAACTCAATATTTTGTTATAAATAGAAGGGTTTTTCATTCATTATTCACTTTTGATTATTTTCATTGTTGCATTCATTGTTGTAACACTGATTATTATCACTGTCACACGCCATTTTTCTTCCATTTGAGTTGCCATTGAGCTCAAACATTTTATTTGATGGGTTTACACATTATAGAGGGAGAGACTCTACACAAGTTGAAGACATTTGAGGATAGCCAATACCCCATCCCATAGAGGGGGACTGGTAACATCTATTTGTTCCCTTCACGGATTTTATAATAAAAACTATTCTTTGTATATATGGTTTCCATTGGATCATTGGAGTTATTACTATTTCATTTTGCAGTTTAACTATGATTGTGACATAGATCAAGACTTTGGCAGATTTGTTTCTATCAGTTGTCACAGATCTACAATGTTTAGCAGCCATTTATATTATTGAGATTGTTTGACATCCACAGTCTTAAGTGTTTTCTTTCCGTACACCTTTGGGAATAAAACACAAAAACATATGACCTATAGGGAATTGAATAAATCCACTTTAAAATATCACTTTCCACTCCCTTTCATAGATCAAGTTTTAGATACATTGGCAGGAAAGAAATATTTTTCATTTGTAGATGGTTTTAGTGGGTATAACCAAATCCAAGTAACCCCAAAAAACCAAGATAAAATGACCTTTACCTACCCATGGGGAACTTATGCTTACCAAGTATTTCCCTTTGGATTATGTAATGCTCCTGCAACATTCCAAAGAGAATTATTAGGAATTTTTTCTGATCTAATTCATGATTGTGTGGAAGTGTATATGGATGATTTTACAGTTTATGGAAATTATTTTGAACAAACTCTTAAAATTTTGGAAAATGTTCTCACTAGATGTATAGAGGAAAATCTCTCATTAAGCCATGAAAAATGTTTTATTATTTTGGCTTAATTATTATTTTTGATGATTAGGTAAAACAATAGCATGCTACCTACAAAAAGAAAGAATGTATATCGATTGAAAATAACATGCTACAATGCAACTTTATTTGACAAATAATTTTAATACTATTAAATCTATCTCAAATGAAATGTAAGAAGTTGGTTTGCAAAAAAAAAGATATTTATTGAAGAATGGGTGGACAAAATTTCAAAGGAATTTGAGCCACCATTGAAATGATTGTTTGGAAAATATCACTTTGCACAACTTGCAAACATCAAAGGCTTAAACAAAAAGCAAAATGATCTAGTGGAAGCACAAAATACCATCTAAGAAAATGATGGCATGCTTGTTGAAAATGATGAATTTGGCATATTTGGTATTGTTGACTAGTTTTAAGATGTCCTTAAAAAGCATGCTCAATTTTGTAAATTATTAATAAGTTATAGTTGTAATGTTTTAATTTGGGGATTTTACAATACGAATAAATATCCATATATTGTTGTTTTATGATGAATATTTTTAGTATGTTCTTTACCATTACTTTAAGGAAAATATCATTACAAATCATCATAATTTATACATGAAATTAAAAAAATATTATATATTATATATATATATATATATAATATATATATATTTTATATATATATATATTATATATATATAATATATATTATTCACTTTTGTCTTATTGTGCCTATAGAAATGTTTTAGAATGTTTTATTTGGCATTGCATTTTATGCAGAACCAAAAAAAAAAAAAAAAAAAAAAATCCAAAATGTGTTTTTTTTTAAATCATATCTAGATTTTAAATGTATATTGTTTTGGCTAAATGTTGAAAAGTAGTGCTATTCATTAACAATTATTTTCTATATATTGAAGTAAAGGTTTAAAAATTGTTTAAATGATATGTTACATCGTATTGAAAATGTATGACACTCTAAATTAAACATGATTTTATATTTATGAAAAATATAAATTTCAAAAAAAAATGATATAAGAATATTTAATATGTTAAAAATGACATTTTATCATTTTATTTTATAATATTGAAAATTTTTATAGTTAATAAAAACATCATTGAAAATAAAAATGAGAACTCTAGAGGATTTTCATCAAGTTGGTAATGGAGTCGATTTCACTAATGTCATCCTTATTGAGCAAAAAGATGTTTTCATACATCTCTTTGTACATTCCTTGGAAGGGGATTTTATATCCAACTTGACATCCAACTACATATCCACTTGGGGGAAGTTAAGTGATCATTTCCTAACTAGAGGTGAAAGAAAAAGGATCATTTCCTATATTTTAGAGAATTAATTCTCTAAAGATGTATGACCTGAAAGGTGGAATACCATTCAATGACATATTCCTCAATCATTACAATGGAATCCCTAAGAATGTTAGGCCTTTAGGAGATATTAACATGTCGACTTATATTATTACCCAAATTTTTATGTTTCATTATACAACATAGAGATACATTCAAAAAACTTTATGTCATGCTTGATGAAGCAAGCTAGAAAATAACATGTTCACTTCTAAATTATTGGCCTCCTCTCATACCCATTATCCTAAGGAAAGTGAATGTAAGAAAGAATCTAAGGCTTCATCATATACTCAAGACCTAGTGGATTCTTTCTTACATGAGGACCTCTTAACATTGTCAGAATTTGAATCAGATTGGAATGTGTCATTTAGGGTTACATTAAAATTACAAAATCAGTTGTCAAAGGAATCCTCTAAGCCCATTACATATAGAACAAAAATTTCAACATAATAGGCCATTAAATGTTAATGAAGTGGGTGTTTCCATAAATTTTAAAGGGCATGCTCAGGGTGAAAATATTTTTGTACCTACATACTAGTTGTTATGCAACAAATAACAAAATAGCCTAAAAGTAAAGAGAGAAGAAGCTCGAAATCTTGGGAAATAAATATAAGAATAAAATATAAACCTATTTGAGGGGAAACCTCCTTTTATAATAGAAAAAATGAACAAGATGAGATGATTTTAAAACTTGGAAGCATGTCATCAGGCAGTGATCGCCTCCTGGCTAAAACTGTGCAGAGCTCTAGGTCAGTGTTCCAGTTAGAACAGTGCACAAACAACAAATTTTTCTCTTTTCATGAAGATAAGCTCTCGAAAGGGTCTTGTTCGGATTTGAAATGAGTTACAGGCTCAGCATGTGACCATATGCCAAACGTAGTGAGTTGTTTGCAGGGCCAGTCGAGAGACACGGACGATGACGAAGATGTTACACCTGATGAGACATCAAGCATTGGGCAAGTGATCAACATGTATCAGTGCCTATGAGCAATGCAGAAGACAAACACCGAGAAGTAGTCCCAAAAGCAGACTGGTCGATACAATCTTAGAAGTCAAGAGGCTCCCCCTACAATTGGGGAAATGCAACAAAGGCTTGAATTGTCGAGGAAGGTTGATCTACCAGCCATCCAAAAGTAGAAAACATAAAGCAAACCCAAGAAGACAACGACAAACAAGAGTACATCCATGAGCAGCAAACTACAGAACACTCCACTAGACAACATGAACACAAGTCTAACCCCAGGCATCTCGGTGAGTCTAACCGCTCTGAATTACAATATTGTGGAAGACATGAAGAAAACCCACAAAAACATCATTTTGTTTGAGTTGTCTAAGATTCAGAGTAAGCAGGATATTCTGTTGTGCACACTAGGGCAACCATCAGTAGAAATCGTAACCTCTACCAGCAAGGGAGAAACCACATCTCCCGGTTCACTCACAACTATGCTCAACACACTCCGGATGGAAGAAGAAAACTTTGTTTTCCCTCCATTTCTACTTTCATTCGAAATTTTTAACTGCAATGTTCACAACTATTTAGTTGATTCTGGTGCATCAGCCAACGTCATTCCGCTCTCCATTACCAAGAAGATCAACATGCAATGGAGTAGGAAATCTGTGTAGATCATCTAACTCGATCAAACATGCGTACCAACCATTGGTGAACTTTGGGATGTGATCATCAAATTATCTCAAGACAATTGAGTTCACCAGTGCATAAACATTGTTGTTGTGGACATACCAGAAGCGTATGGCTTACTACTCAGCAGAGACTGGTCTAGCAAGTTGAATGGATATTTTGCTACAGATGAGTCACAGTTGTGGCTTTCGTATCAAGGCAAAAGCAACCAAATTTGGGTGTTATCCAAGAGATACATGAGGCATAACATCACTCCCATCAATGACTAGAATGAATCGTTGGCCTTCACAGAAATCATGTTCGGCAACTCCCTCTTGGAAACAATGTTGGGGTGTTATCTTACACATCTATCTCCAACCCTACCAGACAGGCAGTTGTGACTCCTTCCTTTCCCAACTGATGGAAATAAAACTTGTAAAATGCATTGTAACGCTAGTAGCAGGAGAAGTAGTAGTAGCAGTAGCAGTAGCAGCAATAGAAGCAGTACAAGCACGTTGAATGGTCAGTGCACAAATGAGTTATGGACCATGTACTTTGACAAATCAAAGACACAGGATGGATCTGGAGACAGGTGTGTCTTGATCTACCCAAAACATATGAAATATTTGATTTTGAGCCGCTTGAAGTTTGAGTGCACAAAAAACATCGCAAAATACGAAGCACTCGTGTTAGGCTTGCAAAACGCCATTAGCATCAATGTTGTTGTGCTCAAAGTGGTAGGTGATTCGAAAATAGTAGTACGACAAGAAAGTAACACCATACAATTTTTATCACCTCATCTAAAAAGTTACCAACAAGAGATATGGCGACTAATCTCTAACTTCCAAGCATTTAATATCATTGTTGTGCCAAGAATGTGTAACGTAGTTGCCAATGCTTTAGCAAATGTAGAATCTAGAATGTCACCACTTAGGGATAGATTTAATGTTGAAATTTTATATAAGCCTTCTATCCCTGATAACATAACTAATATATGTGTTTTTGATGATGATCAACAAATACTGCATTTCATGGCCAAAGTTGATGTCTTCAAAGACGCATCGATTGAAGAAGACGAGCACGAGTAGTCTCTACAAGGTGGGGCTGATGAAAAGAAAGGCAACGTCATCCCCTAGGGTATGGTATCTTCGAAAAAGCTCTATAACTTGCATAACCACTTTTAGGGGCCAAGGAACAACAAAACCCACACTCCACCATGATGCACGAACACATAAACCTAGGAAAAGAACAAGATTCGAAGTTTGTCAATATCGATATGTGTTGCACGCAAGCGAGAGCGGCAAGCCTTTGTCTGCTTGTTCAAACAGTATCGGGATGTGTTTGCGTGGACATATGATGATCTAAAAACTTACAACACACGAATAATCCAACATTTCATTCCAATCAAAGAAGGGGTGTTAGGCCCCTATACTACTAGTGTAACCCCTTATTGTTATTAGTACAAGCTCCTTATTATATTGTTGTACCCATGTAGTCCCCATATTGTTACTATTGTGTCCCATAGAAGCCCACTATTGTTATTATTATGCCCTTACATTATTATTGTTATGTCAACTCTGATTATATTATGACCCCTTAGACTCCTATATATAGAAAGGAGGTACTTTCATTTGTATCATCCAAGAATTATTCATTTGTGTAATGTAAAGGAGGTTTCCCCCTCGAAGCGGCTGAATTCTAAGGTGTTCAACTATATTTTCTATCTTTTTGTGAGCTCGTTTCATAACATTTGGTATCAGAGCCTTGAATTCTAGGGTTTCGCTACTCCAAACAGGTCATCATGGAATTTGCGCTATAACTTTTCTTTTTCGATGTTTCAAATGCTACAAAGAAAACCCATTTGATATGAAATCACCCTAAACCTTAGGTCCGAATTTCAGATATTTTCGCCCAAAATTTGCGGAGATATGATCTAAGGAAGTCGGTCTTTTTGCAGACTCTTGAATTACATTCCAAACAAGTGACCTGGGGAAAATAGTCATAACTTTTGTTTTATGGATCAGATTGAAATTTCATAAGAAGTAACAGAAATATGACAGACTATAGTTTCCTGTATATATTTTTCAGATCCTAAGGTCAAAACAGTGAAACGTGGCACTTCATACAAGTTCACTTGTCTGAAAAGGTATATAATCAGGTCATCTTGGGAGATTGTGCATAACTCTTTCTTGGGGAATCTAAATTCGATCAGACTAATGGCATTGGAAAGAGGACATAGAGGGCTACTGCAGATCACAATTTCATAACTTAAGGATCTGAAAGTACATAGTTACAATCATTTCAAGATCGAGCTCCTAAAATCAAGAAAAAACGAGATGAGGAAATTTGATGGCAAGGATCTGGTAAATTCGATACTTCAGATGGAGTAATATTTTCATCTACATGGTGTATCACTGTTATAAAAGGTATGTATTACATCTTGATATTTAGAACCAGATCAATTTTTATGGTATAAGGGGTTTTGTTCTCATAAACAACTTGTTACGTGGTCAATTTTCACGGAGGAAATGATAGCACATTATGAGGATACAGAGAGCAACACCTTCTTTAGAGCAACACCACAACAATTGGAAATAGTAAAAGGGCTTTGTTACATAGTGGAAAGTAAAATTATGGCAACAAGGAAGTCTACCCCTCACAACTATAATAAGGGAAGTGTTGTTTCTCCTAGCCTTCCACAACCTACAAGGGTTACACCACAACAATTGGAAGAGAAAATAAAAAAAGGGCTTTGTTACAATTGTGATAGAAAATGCACTAAAAGTCATAAGTGTGCTGAGAAGAAATTATTTTACATAGAGTATGAAGAGGAGGAAGAAAAGGATCAAGAAACATCAAAAGAAGAGGATATGCGCTAGGACCAAACCCTAGAGAAAGAAGAAATGAATCCAACCATATCTTGTAATGCATTGGCCAGAATTACCACTCCTCAAACTATCAAGATAGAAAGACATATCAAGAAGAAAAATGTTGAAGAAGTGAAAGATTACATCGAGCATCAAGAAATGAATTTGACCATATCTTGTAAAGCATTGGAAGAAATTACCACTCCCCAAACTCTCAAGATAGAAGGACATATCAAGAAGAAGAAGGTTCAAACAGTGAAATATCAAGAAGAAAAGTATCCAGAAACATCAAAAGAAAAGGATACTCCCCAGGAACCAACCCCAGAGAAAGAAGAAATGAATCCGACCATATCTTGTAATGCATTCGTTTGAATTACCACTCCTCAAACGGTAAAGACAAAAGGAGATATCAAGAAGAAAAATGTAATAGTGTTGATTGATTCGGGTAGTACCTATTATCTCAAAATCAAGCACTAGAAGGCTGCAGACCAGGCTAACTTCGAGTAACTATTTCAAACCAGACTTTGGCTAAAGCTTAGCCTCTTTAGCCTGAGAGGGCTCTCTCAAAGGTTATTAATGTTGATCTATGACAAGATGGCTAACTCTTATAAGACACAATAAACAAGTATGCTGGCTGGACAAAATATTAAATTGATTCCCATTGGGCTTATGGAGTCACTTATACCTCAGTAAACAACAACACTATCTTTCCATAGAAATTAGGGCACTTAACATCTAAATGTTCAAACATAACTCACATGAAACCACAGTTTGCAAAGGCATACAGGAAGTCAGAGCATGATCAATGAGTTCTGAGTGATTATGCATTTGTAAAACTGTAAAAGAACATTAAAGAAATATACCATCACACATTTGAACAAGGAGATCCATTGTGAATCCTGAGAACGAAAACAGTCATTTGTATTACTGAAATTCTGTTTACACATAAACCAAAACAGTCCTCTGTTTTTTATAAAATATCCAACCCTTGTTACATCCCTGTTTTAGCTATTTATAGCATTCTTACTTCTACCTAATTCGAGTTTCCTCCTCCAGCATGAGGGGAATTTAATAACTCGA
>APFE030795792.1:27778-40879 GCA_000404065.3 Pinus taeda
TCCTCTTTTCTCAATTGCACTTTATCACACATTTTACTTAGACTGCGAAATAATTAAAAAGGAATATCAATGGAAGCCTTCCCCGTAAAATGTAACAGCAACTTGAAATGATAAGAGTAGACCTTATTATATCTGCCTTCACATGTTAAGTATTTCTGAATGCAGGTAAGAAGAAGGGCATAATGCTCCTTAACATAGTTCCTAGGCACTACTTTGGTTAGGTCTTCATTCACATATGCTTCTTTTAAAAACTCTTTACATGGATTCATATCAAATTTAAAGTTCTTAAACCATTCATGCTGCCCTCTAGGAATCTCTGTTACAGCAGCTATAACCTCCGGAGACACTTGAACTTCCAACATAGCTATTCTTGAATTTAAACCGGTGAAATTCAAAGCAAACTCTTTGGTTACCT
Source organism: Pinus taeda (assembly GCA_000404065.3). Taxonomy (NCBI): domain Eukaryota; kingdom Viridiplantae; phylum Streptophyta; class Pinopsida; order Pinales; family Pinaceae; genus Pinus; species Pinus taeda. Next base: position 28,194 of record APFE030795792.1, read on the forward strand.
GAGCGTGCCCACCTTGCAGCTTCTTACAGAAATTCCAGCATCCAACATCTTTGAAAGCTTTCTTCACGCCTTCATCCCTCAATGTTATGTCTAAACCTTCAGGTTCATTCCTTTGGCATTTGCCGGACCTGTGCTCCTTTCTCTCCATCTTCAGTTTGAAATCTTCACGGCCAAATTCTTTCTTGGAAATCTTCACAGCCAAATTTCAATAATTCCGGTCGAGATGGTTCACCTCCCTTTTTAACTCAGCCTCGCTTGAATTTCAAATACATCATCCAACCAGCCTGCCACTTATGTACACTTATGATCATCATAACGATCCATGCACGGTAAAATCCGTTGAACTGATATTTTTGTGCATTCTAACAAATCTGTGGGTGGAGTGACGACTAATGAGCGTTTAGACATGCGTACGGGAGGTACACATACTGACATGAGAAGACAGAATCAGTGACTCATCAACAGACTTAACACTTTAGGTAATATTCGCTGTGAAACGCACGAATCCGCGATTTCGCAGCGCGGTTAGTTTAAATTTCTAATCATGCGCTACGAAACAGCTTGATGATACCGTGCTGCGAAATGACTGAACAATGATTACGCTGCGAAATTGACCAATAGGAGGTTATACTGCGAAATCACGAAAAGACTCGGTGGATAGAATAAGACAAGACCTGGCTTATAAAACAATGATGATGGAGGAAAACCAATAGGATTAGAGCATAATTCGAAACAGACTCCTTTGAAACTCCCAATCCTAATTAATGAAATATGAAACGAAAACCATTTGATACAGACCTTGGACATTTAACTAGGACAAAGGACTATATACATAAAATTTTAATTCTAAGTGATAACAGTACCCATAATTTTATTAATTTTAAGATAGCCAAGGACTTGAATTGCTTCCTAGATCCAACACCAGAGTGTCAAGTGACGGTTATAAGTGGAGGAACCATAAATTGCTTTGGAAAGTGCCATAATATCCAGTTATCCATGGGAGAATATGTATTGAATAGCACAATGTTTTCCGTTCCAATGGGTCGTGTTGATGTTGTACTAGGAGTCCAATGGCTACAATCCTTAGGCACAATAGCTTTTAATTTTCAAAAACATTTTATGAAATTTTCTTCAAAAGGAAAGAAAGTTGACTTAAAGGGTATCACAAGGAAACCAAGAAAGATAATCAACTCTGACAGAATGATAATCAACTCTAGCGTAATTGCACAATTATATTCGCTAACTATTCGCACATCGAAATCATGTATTCTCCAGATCTCCAAAAAGCCTTGGACAATCATTCCAAGGTATTTGAGACTCCCAAAGGTCTCCCACATATTCATTTTATTCCAGGATATGTTCCTCCAAACATCAAGCCTTATAGATATCCGTATGCCCAAAGTAGTGAAATTGAACATATGGTTGCAGAAATGGTAGAGGTTGGTACAATTATCCAACCAAATTTGATAAACAAAGGAAGGTATGAATGGAATAATGGTGAAGCAGGGAGGGAACTCATTCAAAAGCTGCCGAATATCCCAGTTCCAACAATATTTCCAGAACTTGACAAGGAAGGAAAAATCATTGGAACCTAGAGCAGACATAGAAACAAGAACCCGACAGCTAGGAAATCAATCAATTTCAGACTATCTCATCAAGTGGAAGAACTTACCTGCTGAAGATTCCACATGGGAGGACAAAAATTTTATACAGAAGCATCAAAAACTACTCAAGCGTTGAGGACAACACTTTTTGAAGGAGAGGGGCATGTTAGGCCCCTATACTACTAGTGTAACCCCTTATTGTTATTAGTACAACCCCCTTATTATATTGTTGTACCCATGTAGTCCCCATATTGTTACTATTGTACCCCATAGAAGCCCACTATTGTTATTATTATGTCTTTACATTATTATTGTTATGTCGACTCTAATTATATTATGACCCCTTAGACTCCTATATATAGAAAGGAGGCATTTTCATTTTTATCATCCAAGAATTATTCATTTGTGTAATGTAAAGGAGGTTGCCACCTTGAAGAGGCTGAATTCTAAGGCGTTCAACTATATTTTCTATCTTTTTGTGAGTTGGTTTGATAACAAGGGGTCAAGTTGTTTCAGTAGAAGCTGAGGAAAGTACATCCGTCACTTCAACCCCTCATAAAGAAAGAGCTTACCAAGTTGTTGGATACATGGATCATATACAAAGTTCCTCATTCCATAGGGTTTTACAACCTTTGATCGTGTATGTAAGAAGTCTGGGGGAATCTACTTATGCGTTGATTTCCAAAACTTGAACTGTGCCTCGAACAAAGACAATTACCACACGCCATCTATGGAGCATTTTTTACAGATAGTATCTGGGGTGGAAATGTTTTCCTTACTTGACGAGTTTTCAGGATATAAACAGGTCCTAGTAATGGAACTTGGTCGACTCAAAACTACCTTCTGTAACAAGTGGGGTACGTTCGCATACAGACGAATGAAATTTGGGCTTGTGAATGCAAGCACAACCTTTCAGCACGCCATGGAAATCGCTTTCTGTGGACTCATTGGAAAAATCATAGTGGTATACCTCGATGACATGACTGTTTTTTCCAGAAAATGGTCAGACCACATACGCCACCTAAAGAAAATCTTTTAGCAGTACTGGAAATACGTGATTTCCTTGAATCTCAAAAAGAGGATATTTGCAGTGTCTAAGGGAAACCTACATGGGAATATCATTGCCAGAAGTGGGATCAAGGTTGATCTGTACTAGGTTCAGACCATCACATAGATCCCGCACCCATCCAACAAGAAAGAAATGAAATCCTTCTTGGTAAAGATAAACTTCCTCTGTAAGTTTATCTCAAACTATGCGCAGATAGTGAAACCAATGCAAGATATGATCAAGAAGGATGCAGTCTATAACTGGGGCAAGAGGGAGAAGAATGCATTCACCCATATCAATCAGGCCATAATAGAAGTGCATGCACTTTATCACCCATATTTCAACAAATATTTCTTGATATACACCTTCGTCTCCTTCGCCTCAAACAACTCTCTTGCTGCAATACTCACTCAGAAGGATGAGTTGAATGACAAAACGTCCCATCTCCTTCATGAGTGCAAGCATGAAGTGACCCAAACTCAACTACCCCACCATTGAGAAACAAGAATATGCAGTATACAAGGTGGTGAAACACTTCAGACCCTACTTGCTGAAGAATCATTGCATAGTTTATGTGCCTCACCCAATAGTCTGCTCACGACTTGTACAACAGGAGTTGGGTGAATGACGTGTGAACCAGATGACAGGCTTGCAAAAGTATGATCTTGACATCAATCCAGTTCACACTGTTAGGGTTCAAGGTCTCTGCAGACTCACAGTTGAAGTAGTCCACACATAGGGGGAAGAAGAAGAGCACGTTGGTTGGGTGCAGGAAATTCAGATGTATGATGTAGAGCGAGCATCACCCACTGCATGCAGAAACTCTTGGTACGAAGATGTGCACTAGTACCTTGAGCATGGCACCATACCCTCTCACTTCTCCATGATACAGAAGAGAGAACTACGCCGTAAATCTTTAACCTATTAGTTGGTGAAATAGTGCTTTTTAGAAAGCACAGTAACAGAATCTTGCTCAGGTGCCTGGAGGCACATGAATCAAAGAAATTCTTGTAGATATGCATGATGGCCATCTGGGGGCCACTTCGCAGGAAATACCATTGCGCACAAAGTTATGCGAGACAGTTTCTACTGGCCCACATTGTTCAAGGATGCACACGCCTACGCCTGCAAGTTCTCGGTCTGTCAGCGATGCGTTGATAGAACACAAAGGTCACCAACCCCACTACACCTTGTTGTAATGATTGTACCATTTCTAAAATGGGACCTGGACATTATTGGGGAAATCTTCCCACATTCATTAAAACAACACCGCTACATTTTGACAGCAACTGATTACTTCACGTGGTGGACAGAAGCAGTTTTGCTCAAGCAAGTGAATGACCATAAGGTCATCATCTTCCTCCAACAGAACATCATCTTCCTCCAACAAGTCATCATCTTTGAAGCTTTACGATTTTTCATTGCAATATCGTGTTATGCTGAAACACTCATCTCACTACTACCCATAGGGAAATGGTCTTGCAGAATCCACAAATAAAAACCTTATACGCATTATCAAAAAGACCATTTACTCTGTGTTATCAGAAAAAATTGATCATCTATCCTTAATTTACTACATGAATCGAAGTACACCATGTAAGCCCAATTTTACCATAGTAAAATTGCTTTCACTGCGAGATATCACTTAATAAACCGCATTTATTAAGTAATGTATAATTAAACCCGTGAGGAATAATTAAATAAATCACTATTTATTTAATTATCTTCTAGTAACAATTAATTAAACCATTGTTTAATTAATATTCCTTGTCATATTTGACTTAGTTATGAAAAATAAATAGATAAATTATTAATTATCTTATTTTTCTCTATGAATAATTAATTAATTATTATTCCTTGTCAAGTTTGACTAAATCCCTTAGGAATAATTAAATAAATCATTATTTGTTTATTATTCCTTAACCAATTTCTTGAGATGATAAATAAATCATTTATTTATTTATTATTTCTAAATAAAAGTTTAAATACTTTTCCCTCCTAACCAAATATAATAAAATATTCCAAGTGGTTATTTCTAGAATGGGGTTAATACTATTTTATTATTGCTCATTATTCGAAGATATCCTAATATTTTGTTATAAATAGAAGGGTTTTCCATCCATTATTCACTTTCGATTATTTTCATTGTTGCAGCTCTGATTATTATCACTGTCGCTCACCATTTTTCTTTTCCAATTTGAGTTCCCATTGAGCTCAAACATTTTATTTTCTGGGTTTACACATTATAGAGGAGAGAGACTCTACAAAAGATGAAGACATTTGAGCATAACCAATAACCCATCCCATAGAGGGGGACTGGTAACATTTATTTGTTCCCTTCACTCGTGTTATTTAATAAAATGTATTCTTTGTATATCTGGTTTCCATTAGATTATTGGAGTTACCCGCATTTATTACTATTTCATTTTGTTGTTTAACTATGATTGTGGCATAGATGAGGGCTTTGGCAGGTTTTGTTTCTATCATTTACTTCAAATCTACAATTTTTAGCAACCATTTATATTGTTGAGATTGTTTTTCATCCACATTCTTAGTTGATTTCTTTTCGTACACATAAGAGAATAAAACATTCTAACAAAATTGGTGACTCCACTGGGCTTTTACTTCTGATCCAAAAACCTGGGTGACCTTCAGTTTTCAGTCTCTTAATGTTGTTTACTAGAATTCTAACCCTATATCTATCAAATTTCTAACTTCCGTAAGTTTTCTAGTCTTTTCTGCAGGTCGCAGGTCACAGGAACTAGACGCGACAGAGACAACAAATTTGACTTGCCGACAGGGAATCAAAGAGTAGAAATCACACTTTTCTTCCCCAAAAGTGTGATCTTGAGGTCTAGAGTGCACCTGCTAGCCCAAAAAGTGTGATATCCTAGGAATCAGGTCAGTACCTATGATTCTTAGGGTTTCTGGGATTTTTCAGATCTGTTTCTAAGGTTTTCCGAGAGATGTCTGCTAGGTTGGTTGACCACTATCTTATCTTGCATAGGCCTTGATCTACTCTATTTTTCTCGTAGAAGTGTAATTTAGCCCCTTAGGGCTTCTAATACGCTTCCACCTTTATAGGAGGAGTTTAGCTAAGTAAGAAGTTTGAGTTTCTGCAACACTTTCAGCCATATTTTCCAGATCTGGACCTTCTTGTTTCATATCTTCGAAGATAGGTTGTTTTCATCCAAAATTTCATTTTAAACCTTGTTTGGTAATTTTCCTTAGACTCCCATTGGTTTCCCTAGGTGTCACACCCATCTCCCTATCCTTTTGCAATGATTTTTCTCCCTAGTTTTTTGTTTTTGTTGCACCACTTTCCAGCAGCATAGTGTTATCTGATCCTAGTCACGCCAACTTTTAAAATCTTGGCCTTTTTAGTGTTTTTTAGTTGATTTCACTACCAACCAGCGCAGTGTTTGCAAACCCATTTTGGGTGTGGTTTAGTTAATTGATTTGTTGTTCATCTTTTGTTTTTAATTTCAGTTAATTTCAGCAATATTTTTTCCTTTTTCAAACATGGTCTGGGCTTAATTAATAAACACACTTGCACACATAAGCACACCTTAAGCGAAGGGTGCTTGGTTTACACCACCAAGCCAAGACTTAATTAATTTATCTCCCCACACAGAGACAATAACATATTATTGATCTCCCTTCACCATTTTCTGTCACCTGTGTCTCACCACCATTGTGCCACCTAAGTGTTTGTTGCAGAGACTCTTAGGCCTTCATCCCCAATTTCCGCTTGGACATATTACTCCTCCCCGCAAGGTTTGAGATCATTGTCCCCAAAGTCCCCATACCAACTCTTCTTCTGGTTCATCTAATTTTGAGCCTCCTTCATTGCATATTATCACCATGTCTGGACCCACTACTGATGCAGGAACCCAACTTGGTGTTGGCTCTGGTTCTATCCTAGTAGTCACATCTAGCATAACTGTCTCAGGAACTATTCTGGCAGCTCCCATGCTATCCTTTAAGGCTGGGTTAAGTCTCCTGGATTTTATCTAGTTGATAAATGACCCTATACATCATGTTGTTGGTTGGCCAACTATGTTGACTAAGCTTCCCTCTGACATTCCCAAGTTTAAGGGTAATTCTAGAGAGGACACCACCAATCACGCATGCTCCTTCCATATGTGGTGTTCATCCAATTCCATCACCGATGATTCCATTCGTCTTCAGTTGTTCCAACACACACTGATTGGAGATGCTACAAAATGGTATGTAGACCATCTCGCCGCCTCTCATTCCATTTTCGTGATGCTTGCTAAAGAGTTCCTTTCATATTTTCAGTTACCTCTCTGATACAACACTGGTACGAAGATCTTGACCGCATTTGGTCAGTCCTCTGCCACTCATCTTTCCAATCATGTTTAGGAATGGCATAGAAGGAGGAGCACATGTTGTGCCCCACCCTTCGAAGACTGTGTCTACCTTGATTGGTTTCTTAGGATCCTTTTATCGCCTATTGCCAAAGATGTCGCGTCTCATTTTCCTAAGATATAGAAAGAAGCTCTCCAAACCGCTTTAAGATATGACTTGATTTATGTGCAATCTGGTTATGTCTATACCATCATTCCAGACCTCCCCCATCCTGGTGGTGCCAATGCACCGGGGGCATCTCACACTACCGACAGTATCATTGGAGCCATTTCACATCCTTCACCATATACTCAAAAAATTTATGGCTATCTGCAGGGGCACCAATTCCTCCAACACTTATGCCCCTCCTACTAGAAACATGTTTTTAGGGCCAGCTAATGCTCAACCTATCTACCAAACCATTGCCCATCCACCATATTATCCCTATGCATAATTGAGTTCTCCAGCCCCTCACGCATTGGCGTCGCAGCCTCCTATGCATCCTCAGCCCCATGAGCCACCGCCTCCTCAGGGTCAAGAGTTTGGTAGTAAGTGCAACCAATCCCCCAAATTCGGAGAAGAACAATAAAGGAAAAGGTAACAAGGGTAACCAGGGCAATCAAGGTAATCAACCTAGTGAACCCCAAGGGAATCATCCTAACACCAATAACCAGCAACAGGGCAATCAACCAAGCAAAAAAAGGTTATTCGTACGAACAAGCCTTATGCATGTTGTGGTGTACATGACCATTATACACATGAGTGTCCTCTCTTACGCCAAATAAGCCAAACGTGGGAAGCTTAAGAAGCTTCTAGAGATCAACCGCCCATCTAGAAATCACCTCATAATTCTGCGCCATCTCAACCGGAAGTGATTATGAATCCTTTCCCCCAGCACGTATTTTTCACTTCTCAGCCTTAGGCAAGTCAATCAGCCCATCCCCCCCAACCTTCTGGTCCTGGTGACTACCAAATCCCCACGATGAATTTTGGTGAGGTCAATCCCTCTACTATCAACCTGTAAACTTGGTCGCGTCAATATGACAAGATGTCGACCTCGTCCGCCACTAAGTCCAAAACCAAAGCATCTACTGAGCCTCTTATGACACCAAATGGTTTGCTACAGATCCCTCAACCTAAATTTGAGTTAATTCCTAAGATCCCCAATGGACCATTACGTCGTAATGTGGCTTCTAACTGAGTTGCCCATACATACAATATAGTACACGAGTTGGCATAATCACCTGCTGCCATGTCAACGCTGGAAGTACTCCAGTAGTGCCCATCTCAAAAGAAATCTCTACTAACTTCTTTGGGCATAGTAGATCCTTCCGATGATCTTTTGATTGTCTTCCTAGTTGATACATCAGAACATACCCTATTACCATCATCCATTTCTTTCCAGATACTAGTCTAAGTCTATAATGCCATCATCTCTCAATGCATTATTGACAAAGGTGCATCCACTTGTGTGATGTCTGCTACTGTTTGGAAACAACTTAAGTCACTTGAAGTGTCCCTATCCACCATAACTTTGCATGCTTGGGATGGTCACTCCTCCCAGGCTCTCGGTATGTATTGCAATTGTCCAGTGACTCTTACAGAAAAACTGATTCATGTAGTTATCGAGGTTATCAATTCTCCTTTATATTACAATATTTTCTTGGGTCATATTTACACATATGCCATGTCAGTCGTCGCATCTGCGATTTTCCACAAGATGTGCTTCCCCAATGAAGGGAAGATCATCACCATTGATCAGTTGACATACTACAAGTCAGCATCCTCGACCTCCCTTGAGTCCATTATCTCGTTAATGTCTGAAAAATAGTCCTCTACCCCTCTCACCAATGTTTCACTCGAAGCGTTTGCATGTTACAAGCGTCATGGGTTGCTCGAAAGAAGTATGGTACATCTGACCAATAGCTCACTCCTCAGCACTATGTTGTTCCCACCTCAGCCAAGCCATCTGGATCCCCCCCAAGGACCTCCTCCATTTGTGAGTGTCTCTCCTTTTTTCCCACCAAGAACTGTTCCTCCAGGTCTCAACCATCCAGGAGTTGTTTTGGCATTACATTACCCTGCAGGCCAAATACCTTTTTAGTTTCCTCCTCAGGGAACCTTTTTTGTCCCTATCATGGCTTTGTTGGTCCTCCCTAATATGACTTTGGGGATCCCAGTATGGTACATTGATCCCTGTGCAAGCACCCTGCCTGGTTAGCTAAGACCATATCATGCTTTGACCCCAGTTCAACTGGTCCCTGTGGCCCCTGCCACTGCTCCTATTCCACCACAACCTCAACAGGAACCCACTGTTATTGCGAAAGCATCCGAAAAGGTGGGAAAATCCAAGGGAAATAATATAAGGACAAGGCTCCCCAAGCTCCTCTAGCCCCCAAAGCCCCAAAGTTGTCACCTCAATCCGCTTTGTGTAAAGTTGTTGGGCACGCCACAAATAATTATCCTGAACTTCCTCATCTCAAACCTTTGGTTCATGAAACATTTCCTGTGTCTAATATCCTTGAGGTTCAAGTTACCTTACTGGGTCCATCCAAACAACTCAGAATTTTACGCACAAATCACCCTTGTGCCTTGTGCGATCATCATGGGCATTAGTCCCATTGTTTCCCTCGTCTCAATGAATTTCATGATTGCCTTAAGCCGCTTCACGAATACAAGACCACTCATAGTGGATCACCTACTCCTCTACTCATGGATTCTGGTACCACTAGTAAACCAAAATAGGGGGACTCTAGTCCCACCATCGTGATCCCTCCCCCCAATGTTGAGATGATGGACTCCACGGGCCATATCCTTTACCTATCATTATCCTTGAGCTCCTTGCAAGAAAACCTTTCTGAGGTTTCTACGCGCGCTTCTATCGAACCTCTTTCGGTAGAATCCCAGATCTCAACATCCATAGATCTTCCATCTACTAGCTCATCATCTACCATTCCAGATGATGCGTATGTGAACCTTCTTTCTTAGGATGATGCACCAAGTACAACTGTCGCATCATGCAGTCAGTATTCCTCCTATCCACCCATTTTCCACTCTGATGAGGAAATCATGGAAGCTATGTCTACTCTTGATTATCCTCCTTGGGATGATATGCACCATCGTGCATACTTCCTTCCATATTTGGATCCCACCACTCTAAATAAATCCAGTACACCCATAACATATTGGGGGACACATAGGCCTCTACATCTCGTTATCATCCTTTGGAGGATCTTGTGCCAAGTTGGTCCGAGATGATTGAATCCCTTTTTGGAGCACTCAGAACATAATGGCAATCCAGAAACTCTTCCTGCTAGGGGGCATCATTCCCGCCTTTGCATACCATATGAGTCCCCTCCATAACATATGCTTGCAAGTAGTATCATATGCTTGGGGGCATGATATTTTTCCCCTAACCATCTTCTCAATTGATTAACATACGTTTTAGCCTAGACCCTAGCCTAGACCCCACCAGATCTAGGTATATCGATTATCCTCCCATTCTTTGGATAGTTTGTCCTACTGGCCTCTCTGACAAGTCATATTCACATCGCATATCATAGACGTTTGATACCATATTGTCAAATGTTCTACTCTATGTCCACATAGTCCCCATGTTTGACTTCATGGGTGAGGATGACTCTAGACCTCCTCTAGTAGTTCATTCTCATTTTCCTCTTCCTTTAATTCTTCATCAGGAACCATCGTTCCAAGAAGCATTAAGCCATCTTTAGACAAGTAAGGCCACTTTCCTGAAATTTGCATATCTTGATTCAGATGGTTGGATTATCTGCTATGATACCCAAAAGATTTAGGGCCTCTTTCTCCTCTCCAAATTCACCACAGCTCACTTAGCAAATGAATTCAAATAGGAGAGAAAACATCATTTTATAGAAAAACCCACAATTTTTTTGTTGCCCATTGCAACCAAACCATAGCTCAGTTTGATGAACCATCAACATTGTTCGAAAGCTCTCATTGAGTAATATAATGGATCTTTATTATCTTTTTGATGATTTGACACTTCACCACGAAGCCATTTTTCCAAGAAGGGTCACTTCGTCGCCTCTCAAAATCAAATTTCTTCATATGCAACACTTGTACCTTAGGGACCACCTCCACTTAGTGTGTGTCGTCTCACGTGTCAATTTTTGTCATGAGTAACAATCATTTACTCATGCCTTCATGGTCCCCATCGAGCCTATTCTGTGTGGCAGCGTCATTGAGTCACCCTTGTTCAGAGTATCCATGATGTGTCACCTTTGCATCCATGGATTATGTTTCACATCCCATTATATCATGTCACAATATTCCATCCATATTTGCATACCATTCATCCTGTGTTGCCCATTTTGGCCTCAATTCGTATTGTCCCCCATCTCCTTTGGAGTCGAGTCAATCGTTGCCAGGTCAACCATGCACTTTATGCTCGGACAAGGGAATTTGTTTATTTGTCCGTTAAACCCACTTTTTTCCATTCTCCCTAGTTTCACTCCATCAGTCACATTATTATTTTCACTCGTGCCTTAGTTGAGGATTCTCATTTCCTCACTTATGGCAGGCCCTTTTCTATCAACATCAGCACATCTATTCTAGAAGAATGGCCTAGAGGGCAGTGTATCTTGGTTCCAGCTTCCACCCTTGTTCAGTGCCTTGTATCAAGCAAAGGAACTCATCATTACCCTTTGACTTGGTTGTTTCATGTTTGTGATTCATACACTTGATGGTCCAGTGATGCAGCAGGTTGTACCAGTGATTCTCGGGTGTGTGTGAGATGTTTCAGACCTCATGAGTGGGTGGCCCTTCAAGTATCCCCCCACATGCCGAGATTCCTTCATATTATGCTACAGCCTCAGATGTAGTTCCATAGATTTAATGGGGTTGGTGCCTACTGATCGTAGTGTTCATAGCATGCTCATCTCCTTCGGATGATCCATTCATTTTTGCAGAGCGCTTCCCTATTCAGGAAGGCTTTTTCCCACCCATTTTTTAGGGAAGGACCATGATATCTCATGTACTCAGATATTATTGTATTCAGTCCTAGCTCATGTTTTACCGGGTGCATTATGTATATGGGACACATTGTGTTATTTTCTGGCTCAGTTATGCCAGCATGTTATGTGTCATTCAGCATGTACTTCATTGCTCAGTTTTATGTTTTTAGGTGCATCATTACTTTTGTAATAAGTTATCTTGGAGGGTATAGGTATGCCTCCCCCACCTCACTGAGATCTGGTACCACAACATAAAATGAGACTTGCATTGGTCTTGCCCCCTATGTCCCTCTTCTTTCGCTCCAACCCCATTGGTCTTTCTCTCTCTCTCTCTCTCTCTCTGACTCCACTTTGTTATCTAGTGATTATATCTTTACAATGTACTTCAGTCATATGTTTTTTTCCTAACACTCGTATGTTGAGGGGAAATCTGTTATCACCAAAAAATTGATCATCTAGCCTAATTTACTATATGGATCGAAGTACACCATGTAAGGCCAATTTTACCATTGTAAAATTGCTTTCACTGTGAGAAATTACTTAATAAACCACATTTGTTAAAGTAATTTATAATTAAAGCCATGAAGAATAATTAAATAAATCACTATTTATTTAATTATCTTTTAGGAATAATTAATTAAACCATCATTTAATTAATATTCCTTGTCA